>JAHZND010000468.1:0-35330 GCA_027744115.1 Acrocyrtus sp. NNG-2020 | reverse complement strand
CACTCATTTTAACCTATCAGTTAATAGGTTATAATATAACCCATTAACTGAGAATAACCGGTTAACTCAAAATAACTTATGACTTTTGAACACAGCCATTATGTACATACATTGCACCAGCTACACCCTCCTCCCTCCAAGTGATGAATTGATGGGCAGAATAGGGACTAAAGTAAAGTTTAGGTCCTGGCCTACGACTCATATGGGCAATGGCGCGTTAACTCTCCTGCTACCGTAACAATACTGTCATGACTTTGGCCTTTACTCCCATCAGCCATTACTGTCATGGTTTTCTTAAAAAATGCCTTCGTCATTGTTTAGAAGAGCCATCGATTTTAGATATGCAGGAAACCTGATAGCTCTCTGCAGCAAGTGGTGTTGGTGATGTGTAGTACCGTCATAAATTTGCTGACAATGAGCCGGAATACTTGCGAGTTGTGTAATGCACATTAAGCATTCACATGTGCTAATAAACTTGATAATGGCAGTCTTCATTTAATTAGTGAGGGAGAGAGATGACATTCTTGCAGACATACTAGACACGGAACATAAATGTAAAAATCACGCCAGCAACAACCAATAATTTTCTTCTTTTTGTAGAGGGACTTTGAGCACGGAACGAGTTACAGGTATTAACTCCAATCATAAAAACCGGACACTTTTTATACGCTACAACGTCGAACGTCACTATTATTAGGGATATACAAAGTACAACAATCAACAATCCCAAGAGCACTGCTACTTCTTCTTCACCTTGTCTCACGTAAAAAATGCAATTTTAAAGGAAACACAATGCCAGGCTGTGGCTACGTGCCGAAGACACGAGAGGGTGAATTAATGGTGTGATTACTGCTGGGATTATGCAAGCTATCACAACACCAGTCTCATGTCTACCATTTGAATGGGGCAACAGTTAGGAGAATTAGTAAATCACATACAACTTGTAAAAATGTGGAAAACAAAGCTGCAAAAATTCTAGAAATGATTTCCCCTCAAAAATACTTATTTTTTGAAATCGCTAAACTCACCAAGCCGGTTGTTCGTCATGAATAGACATTCTCATAGTAATCATCCCTGTCATGTTTTCTTAATAAAAAAATTTTCCCCTTTAAAACAAAAATCGTCCCGGTGACTATGGTATGCTGTTTGGTGTTGCGTTATCGCTCCCAAACGCACAATTACACACTCCCACCAATATAGCTAAGCTCATTTTGTAGTGTATTACCTACATCCGCCTGACGAGTGGTGGTAGTTGCTCTTCTGCAGTAGTCCCAAGGGCCTTCATACCAGTCACCTTTGCAATATACAACTGAAGCATCCTCAGGCAGTAATATTTTTATTAATGATGCTGTGTCAAAATCTAATGACCTTTTTTTACTGCACCAGCAGCCCATTATAACTTTTAAAGATTTTCACATTTGCTAATTCAATTATTTACTCTTTTGCATTCATCATAAAAATTTAAAATGCTAAAAGAAGAAATAGGTTACTGCAAAAAGGGTAAATGCACCTTTAAAGGTTTTCTTTTGTAATTTCAAATTAAATTTTTAGCAGCGGTGAGTGCTCCCATTGCAAAAATGAAATTTGATCCCTGAACACAGTTCAAGCATGAGGTGGTGTAAGTGTGCATGTCCTCATGTAGTATTTTAATTTCTGATACTAATTTATTTCCAAATTTGAATTATATAATACTCTCTATGCGCACTGCACCGAGCACATTCCTTAGTTTAAAAAATCATTTTTACGTGCACTACAACTAAACAGCAAACTCTGCATCACGATCACGATGTGATTCTACCTATGAGTTAATTTAAACTGTTCTAAATTATATATTTACTTTCTATCAATAAAAAGGGAAGAGTCGGCCAGATTCATTGTTGCTGCTCACAGCAGCTTGTAGTTTGTAGCTTGCATCTCCTTTCGAAACCTAGCTCAATAATAAATTATTGCAAGATGCAATTTCGTAATTCTATTAATACATGCGTTAGTAGACAATCGTGATTATGCGATATGGATCATTGTTTTTGCTAATAAATTTTTTAGAGGAGTGAACCGCACATTTTTCCCTTTTTAGTTTGAGGTAGTGAGCGCTAACAGTACAGTGCTTTTTTGGAGAGTGGAGATGATGGGGAAGCTGGGGGAAACTTTTCGTTTGAAGCACTCTTTGTTTTACTGGTGACAAAATATATAAATGTATGCCTACTCACTGTAACCTGCTTTCTCTACTGCTCTTCTTCACCACAGTGCTAATTTCTTTTGTTGAAATGCATCATCCTCTTTCAAAATTTCTGCAAGAATGCTTGATGAATGAGGCAGTTCAAAAGTGTTTTATTAGATAATATATATGCAGTAAAAGTCGGAATTTACGGCTGATTTAGTGCAACATAACTAGGTATGAACGTGACATGAATTCAATTCAAGTAAAATGCTCCCTTTCCCTTTTCTCCATAAGCAGGTTATGTAGGCAGCAGTGCACAAAAAATGTGAGCAGACAAAATAGGCAAAAAAATAAAACTGCGCACCATTTACCATCATGATGGTTCCTGTTGAGAGTTACATCACACTCGCGTTTCAAAGAGTGCCAGTAACAACAGAAAAATAATGGTAATTAGGACTGCTCAAAACTTTTATTGTACTTTTTTTGGAGGGGGCACTCTGACATCAATCTGCAATCTGCAAGCGTAGCATAATTTTTGGAGAAAGGAAGACAAATTATTTCAGCAACATCACCTAGTGATTAAAAGAAATCTTACTGTCTATTCCAATCCATATAATGACAAAAATTGTTTTTTTTAGAACTAGCGCTACTTGGTTCTTTATACTTCCGTGGTAAAATCCTTGTTTGAAGAGAAATTTTCAAGTCTTGATGGCAAAAACATTTCTTTGAAATAGCCACTGGGTACTTCTGGGAACATTCGTAAACCACTTTTATTAAACTCAAAATTGGGTTGAGTTTTTAGTCCCCTCCAGCTAATTTCTACTTCATCCATATTATAAAAAATATTTGACTACTTAGATTGTGGTTTTTAGCTGAGCTGCTCCAGCCACAAATCTCTTCTTCTATTACGGAAATAGAGTACAAAATAAACAAAAAAGTTTTTCCATTGCTTCAAGAGTTACTTGAAAACCAAAACCACTTCCAAAGAATTTCTGGAAAGAAGCGGAAAATCTCTACAAAACATTTCTTTTTTTAGGAGAAAGGAAATTTAACGAAAGATAACTTTACAGTCGGAATGCGTAAGAGGCCGTAGGCCAGCGACAAAAACAATCTTCCTTTTTAAGTGGCAAGAAATCCCAACTCTTGAAGCTTTCGGTAATCTCACATTTAACAGAACTTGGAGGGCTCTATCCACTTCAGTTTAATTAGTAATGTCATCCCAGAAAATATATATCCTTTAGCACTCATCTAGCCCTCTACCTACCGCTCTCATCGCCATTCTCCACGTGCATTACGAGACAAACTCACATTTCCGTAGAACACACCGTCATTACCACTAATCGCAAAGACAGCAAACCGGAAACCAGGGGGAACATCAAGCAAACAGCTAGCAACAACGGTAATGATGATGATTATGCTGGTGGAGACATCCTTCTACAGCTACCAGTTTTACAAACGGGCATAAAAAATATTATTTTCCCCGATTATTACTACCACTCCTCGCACAACTACAATTTTAAAGTTATTATTATCTAATATTGCTATTCGAATTTGGCTTCTCACTAAACAAGTGCAGCTCTATCAGAGGTGGTCTGCACCCTGTACTTTTTTTCTTATTGAATTTTCATGTTTCATCCCATTTTACAGCTTCCATCGCACATCCTACGCCAACTTGCAAAAAAATAGATTTGCAGCTTAGCATGTTTGATGTTCTTGACGCAAACGGCAATGCGACAGCACAAAAAAAACCAGTCATCATTTTATAACTAAATTATACCATGTAATATTTTATACGTAGCTATTATTTTCATGCAAAAAAGGAAAAAGCAATGCAAGAAAAATAACAGCCTCCGGTCGCACATGTAACTCTGCTTTTCTCTCTTTTTTCATGCGAGCTCAGCGAAAATATCAGGTAGAGCTGCAAACTCATCGCTCATAATTTCTATATATTTTACAGCACACTGTCTGGTCTTCCCACTCTGCCATTTTATTGCACACAAAACCATCAGGAAATAATTTCTCGGCACATTAAAAATGAGTAACAATTAAAAGCTGTTTAAGATGAAATGTGGAGAATGTCAGAATGTGGAAGAAGCGTAGCTTGCAACAGCTCAACGAAAGTAATAAAAAACGCTTTTATGTATTGCGGTACATAAAAACACAGATAGCTACTTATAGGTACTTATAGGCAATGCTGCTGCAGACAGGACGGCACGTTTTCAATAAAATTCTTTGCCTTCTTCAAACACTAAAGTACAGTCTGAAGGGAAACTAAATCCGGTACAGGTGACATTATGAGAGAGGTGATGATTCTATCACACAAAGAAAAAATATATAATTGCTCAGCAGTATCTGTAGTAAACAGTATCGTCAAAAAAGTTGGAGTGCCTGTCGTAAATTGTTAGCTCACAATAGGTATTTTGGGCAAACAGTTTCTGGGAAGGTCAAAAGTAAAGCACCCGTAAAATTTTGCAATTTCTTTTGGGAATACCAGAAAATGAACTTGGCTGGTAAAGTGCGGTTGTGGTCAAGTGGTCAACCACGTTCATCACCTTTCATATTTCTCTTCGGAAACGTAATGTCTTTGAAGCCATTAGCGAGAGCGATATAGAAAATTCCACTCTGGCATATTTCCCCTAGCTGCACAAACACCAGCAGAGTACAGTGTGCTCTGGGAGAATTGCAAAATGCTTTCTGTGATAAATTATGCTTTGCTTTGGCATTCGAGGTTGTTATTCGTGGGAAACAATTTGTAGGAGTAGCGGTGCTGGTGCTGTTAGAGCGCACCCACACAAAACACTCACCGACTAAAACTGTTTTCGTTTCATAATGAAACCAGAAAATGCCCTGTCATATATAATCAATGCCACCCTGATCATTTTGGCGGACGTG
Organism: Acrocyrtus sp. NNG-2020; assembly: GCA_027744115.1. Classification (NCBI taxonomy): domain Eukaryota; kingdom Metazoa; phylum Arthropoda; class Collembola; order Entomobryomorpha; family Entomobryidae; genus Acrocyrtus; species Acrocyrtus sp. NNG-2020. The sequence continues at coordinate 30,280 of JAHZND010000468.1, read as the reverse complement.
TAATTTTCCGTAGCGCCAGAGACGACTCCACTTTTCCCAGAGAGACAACTCAGGATGTACAGTCAAACTGATAAAGGAATACATGCCCAAAGTTATTATGGCAGAAAGTCTAACTCGTTAGTGCAAAATGTGGGAGTGGGACAGAGAGAAAAGTGTCTCCTTCCAGCAAATCGTTTCATAAATTAAAATAGCGCTAGTTACTGCCACGACAAAAATATTTTGTTGTTGTGAGCTGCTCAGAGCACCATCGCTAGCACGGGAAACAGTTTCGTCAACGTCACCGAAACAATGGCCGCACTCCACGGGACACTATACTTCTGTTCCCTTTAATTTCCCGTGTAAACATTCAGCCTTATTCCGCTTGAGCAATGTTACATTTACTGTTTTAATTAGCAGTTGTTTCTTCTTCCTACGCCACTAAAAATGGGATTTCGCAAAAAACATTGAGGATGGAGGATGTTTCCTAAAATTGCATAAATAATTACGCTCATGACGTCTTGTGATGCTCAAATGGTGTAATTGCCAGTAACATGCCTGCTGCTAGCACAGCGATGAGTAATGATATCATTACTGAACGACTGAATGGGCAATAACTTGCTTTAGAATGTCATCATTATCATTTTCCACAGGAACGGAAAGAGGGACTACCTACATAAATTAAGAATGACGACGTTTTGTGTTTCAGTTAACTAGAAAACCACTTAATTATTCAAGTATAGATGTGTCGGAGGGTGTTGAGTATTCCGAATGCAGGTAACTCAGTAATGCAACCCACATTATGATATGATTCTTATCTGGACCTGTTTTACAATTAAGAGTTATCAGCGGAGGAGGATGCTCCTTGTCTCAAGCATGCACAAAAATACTTCATTAAATGTTGCGACACTAACAATATTTTAAAAAATATTATTTTCATGCATTCATTATGTCAAAAGTAATTTCAAATGCAAATTCGGTTTTGTACGTAATTATTTTGAAGAAACCCTACCATAATCAGATAGCAGAGGAGGAGCATAGCACATAGTGAATGCACTTTTGCAAGAAATCCTGATTACGGCCTCGGCCTCTTTCTACTGGCGCTCACCTGCCGTGTACTGCAGTAGAGGCAAGATAAGATAACTCTTTTGCAACATATTTTTTTACCGCAAATATTTACAGTAGCACGAAATTTGTCCAGAGTGCAAACTTGCGAAATTTATACCGCAGACCTTTAAATGGTCACACTTGACATACCCGTGCCCATATATGTGCAAACATGAACTAAATTGGAATGTGTAAGTTAAAACATTTAAATAATAAAAATGGGTTAGATTTATGAGCAAGTCAAGCACCATTTTAAGAGGGTCTTTACTCCCAATACTGAGCGGTGGTTGGTTTTTTACGAGGTACCTTTTGTTTTCATCGCAAATTAGAAAAATACCTAATCGGACAGTTCTCTTGTGAGGTAACCTAGCTCTGAGAGTTGATAACGGGTAAACTGAGCGTGACAGGAAGTCCTGGTGCATCGAGTACTCGCATTTTTGTGCGCATGTACTGAACTCACAATTAGCTTACCACGCTCAGTATTTAGCTCAAGCAAAGTAGTCGTAAAGCAAAGTGTGCTTATCCTGTACGCTACCAGTCCACAATTCTATTCTCATCAGAAATAAAAGTCAAAGAAATTACCAAAGTGGAGCGTAGTGAGTAGTAAAATCCACCTGCTTTGTGACTCATCATCTCTCTCAATCTTCAAAATACTTATATTAAGGAGTAATGAAAAAAAGCTAATTAAAATTATCTCCGACTGGTACACTTCTCTACACAGAGCCCAATGTCATCGCACGTGATTGGTCGCTTGATAGTAAAAACGAAAAAAAATATGCCGTAAGGCTACCAAAACTAATCATTGTTCAGAAATAAAAAATATCAATAATCAGTGAACAGCATTACTACACCTTGCTAGAAACTAGACCATCTACTGTCCCACCAAAACGGCAGCATGTAGATTTTGCGGTTGGTGAACAAGAGGAATATATACTACTTTGACAAATTTCCCATTACATCTAATTTAAAAATAGCATTGATTGTAATTTCAAGTGATTGATTTCGAGTTTGGGTAGGCAGAAATACTCCCACACCAATTTCAATTTCGTTTTTATGTACAGAAATAAATTTTAATCACTCTTGTAGCAACAAAAGCGGTTTAAAAAATTATACTCAGGGGGCTACTCCAACTTGAAAAAAGATAAATCGCTATTTAGCTATATCAATAATAATAACAAGAGTAGGAATGAGCCGTCACGTTTGATGATTCGCTGGCCTATTTCTACTTGGCGAAACGGAAAGTTTTTTTTTGCATGCAGTTTTCGCTCATCGTTTTCTTGCTCCTTCGAGTGTATCTTTCTGATGAGGACGCTTTGCTACCCTTTACGCCGCCACAGTGGTCTACACACTATCACCTTTTTGCTTGTTACGCGTGCTCGGCAACGTGTGCATAATGCAATAACAGGTATGAAATGTGAGGTACACAAACTTTTTTTAAAAAAATATCAGAGATCAGCAAATCCTACACAGATAGCTAAACGTCGATAAAGTTGAAATGCAAACAGCGCCCTTAAAATAGCCGCAGCTCGTTTTATTACTTCTCCATATAAAAAACGGATAGTGGAAGATGTTTGTGATGAAAACAGAAAAAAACGGTTTTGGCAAACAATTTTTTTTATCCGAATAAATAAACCGGAAATTCCTTGCGGCTTGTTCTTATTGAGCACAACAACTGAAAAAAACTCCTTTTTAAATGCTACACCCCGACATTTTACAAAGCACAAAATATTACTAACCCTCATCACAAAATTTGTACGTGATCAAGCCCAAACCATTTGGACTTTGCTCTTACGACGAATTATCCCAAGAAAAAACAAAAAAACTGCAGTTAAACGGAAATGTTGACAGTAATGCTTATGTTTATTGCATGAGTTGCTATTGCTAACCTTGACCTTCAAAAAACGCAAATACTTCATCCTGTCTTACGAAACCCATAACACTAAGGTTATAAGATAACGCTAAGGAGTCGCAGAGCCGACAAAATGTCCAGTAACATTTTTTTCAAGGGAAGTTTATTTGCACAGCGAAATTGAGTTGGCTCAAAAAACGAATCATTACAAAGCTCACTACATCATTACCTACACCATTCCATTAGCCTATAATCTTTTTCAGGCTACTCTGTAATATCCATTGTCTTTATCCAATTCACCTCAGCTTAGGACAGAAAGCCTTTTAGTACTTCTGCAATCATCGATGTCTACTAGAGTGCTGGCTCTAGATGATAAACGTAAGCGTTCTGTAACCAATTCTCAATTAGTTTTAACTGTGCTGTGAAGTCTCACGTAATTATTGGGCTTTTCCTTTTTAAAGAGATTACACTTTATTTATTTAAACTCAAACGGCGTTCGCAAGGCCACGCCAATTCCCCTATAACCAGGGATCGTTGTTGGGTGCATCTTGAATTCAGAGCTCTCACTAGGCGTAATAAACTAATTCGGGGTCGTAGATTACGAATCTGAACTCCGTTGTCTGCTGAAAGTAAACGCTGAATTAATATTTAAGAATTTAGGTTAAATAGCTGCATCTTTATCGTAAGTTGTTAAATATTAATTCAGGGTTTACTCAGCAGACAACGGAGTTCAGATTCGTAGTCTATGACCCCGAATTAGTTTATTACGGCAAGTGGGAGGTCTGAATTCAAGATACACTCAACAATGTTCCCTGGTAAGTGGTAAGCCAGTCCTTCAGGCCGAGGTTCACGTCTGAATACAAAAACAAATAATTTCCAGTGATGATGTCACCCAAAAAAGATAAAAGTGAATTCTGTGGCACGACCTATCTCAGATAACGTGACCAGCAAAGACAAGCAGAGCTTTCCGAGCAAATCTCAAACCAAACATGAAACAAATCGAGAGAGACCTTCAAGCCACAGCCACCGTTATTCATAATACGTGTCTTGGAGCAAAACACCCTAAAAAAATTTCAACGAGTGTACCAAAATCGCGTAATCATGCCGTGAATAATGAGACATGACAAAAAAGTATCAACCAATTTTCAACAAAAAAATAACTATCGAATGGTAGCGATAGCAATCGGCTGAAAATGATACTGCAAAACAAGAGCATTCTCAGTACCCTTCGTTCCTCCCAAAGGCATTTAGAGCCAAGCTGCACGCAGCACGAGCCATATATTTATTTTTTGCATTTTCGTCACATTTATTTGCCTTCGCCTCAAGAATTATTTCTCCGCTAATAGGATGTCGTCCCAACTCTAAAACTTAAATGCTCTTAGTTAACCTGATTACTTTGTAATACTGTATCCATCTCTCAAACTGCTAGATCCTGCAATCAGCATCAACAGCAGCACATTTTTTGTTATATAAGCGCCCTCAATACGGAACTGAAAGGAGTATTCATTCTTGTTTCCCCATTTCAATGACTCATTTATATATTTTTCATACTCCTTTCATTCTCAATAGAAATGACATGAATTACTACATTACACAGCGGTAGCATAGGTACATCATACTTTCAACCAATTTTGTAAGCTATTCACAAAAGATCTAATTTCCTTTTTAGTTAGGTAGCTATGTCTTTTGCACGGATGGTAAATATTAGCAACGGTGGACAACAAAAAAAGCAAAAACATCTCTGTGCGGAACACACTTTTTTTGTACGCTTTGGCTCGTCACCGCACAACAGTGGAGCTGAAACTGAGTGTGATTCTGCTAAATAAAAATCACACATTGATTTTGATTACATTTTCCGATCTCTTTTGTTAGCTATCGAGTTGCAGATAATGAAACAAGAAAGAAAAAAATTTCATTCATCTTGAGAGGATTAAACCATAAAACCATTCAAATTTTACCGAGATTCCATTTTCAGAGTGACTAGGTGGCAATGGGAACTCTATTTTTTAAAAAATTGCATAACATCAAAAGAAAATTGCAAGGAGTCCGCACATTATACTTTTTGTGTGTGAGCATTATGCAAATATATTCATACATAATAATGTCGCAGTTACATTCACACCTGACTCAAGCAGAAAGCCTACAATTTACGCCATCGTCACACCAAAAACTCGACATCGGCATTTTTTTTACTTTGCTCAGCCAATTGTGATAGACTATCATCAGTCATCACACGGATAAAAAAAAGTTTGCAATTACACACAAAATAAAAGATTGAGAATGGAATGATGGTCGCCTATCTACAAATTGATTATGCCGCAAGAGAAACTCGTAACCGTAAGGTTGCAGGGTAGAAGAAGAGCGTGTTCTGTGCATGAAGAGCAGCGAAAAAATATTATCTCTCCACAAAAGTGCAATTTTAATGATTGAATGGACATGTGCTGCTCAGAGAACCTGCAATTATGTAACAATCAAGCTGTGAAATTAACCGTCAATGTGCAGTTCCCACTTTGATGACTGAGAGATGAACATTCTTCATACAACTTGTAATTAAAGTTGCATCCTTTTGTTAAAAATGCAGCCTTAATTACTATGGAAAAGATTTGCTAGTTGTAAGAATGGGACTGCGGATAAAGCAATTAAAGTCATTTGTAATGATTTTGCATTCGACATTTTGATAGTTTGATAGATCCTCTAAAAAATTTGATGGGTTAATTTCGGAAAAGTCGGAACTGCACATTTTAAAACTAGAGTACAATTTGTAAATTTAGGGAGTTAGCAGCTTTATTTATGGTAGCATGTCTTTTAAAGCAATTATAATCAAAATGGGCTACGGAATTGCAGTAATCGAGGAAGAATTGTGTCGATTAATTTGAAATAGTTTACATGGAGCCTCTTCCTCTACCGTTGTTGATGAGCAGTGAACTAAATAGCAGTTGTAATAATAGACAAGGGCTGAAGTCACAAATTTTTTAAAATGCAAAGTGAATCGGGGTAAAGTAGAACAGTGGTATTTTAGCACTCTTTAGAAATTGAAATTACAGGGAGCATCGCCACATTTATATCAGCAGTATAGGAGATGCCAGTATGCTGTACATTTGGGGATAATTGGGAGGGTAAGACGGTTTTTCTTCAAAAAAAGATACCTTTTCATCGATCAAAGATCCGCTTCTGTCAAAAAGTAAAATTTTAATCAGCCCAATAAAAAGGAATCAGCGAAATGACGATGTCAACAACGATGAAATAGTTATTACAACTAGTTAAAATGTATTTATTGCAGCAGTAACAATGGTCGGGTGAGTGATTACAAAATTCGCTCTTGTATCTTATGTGGTGTGAGTGATGCGAGTAGATTTCAGCGATTTTTGAAGGTACTCAGAAAATTTAAAAAAAAGACTTGCAATATAAGGTGTACGGAAGAGTTAAGCGTCATTTATCCACTTGGGCGTGCCAGCCGATAAAAAATCGCTTTTTATACTAGTGAGCGGCTAGACCACTACAGTTCGGAGTGTGCCATATTTAGTTGTCCTTAATTTGACACATTTCACCTTCTCATAACCACCACCAACTAGCAACTTGTACTATGATCAAGGGACAGGACAACGTGACGACATGCGTGATTTGCTCATTAGGACGCTTTTTTTGGAGGTTTCCCATTTTCCCCATTATTATCCCTCTTTATACTGACGCTGTTGCTCCAACCTCGATTTCAAAATGTTTTTGGCGGTTTTCTCCAATTAGTCTATAAAACGCTAACATGGTCATGGTTAATAGGTGGACGTTTACTTTGTCTACTGTAGTCCTCTCATGATTTAAAAGTCTGATGACCACCAGAAAAATAATAACGAGCATGTCTGTCCATCACAAAGTTGACTATGTGGGCAGTGCAGTGGTATATTGAGCGCGTCGCGAAATCAAATTGACGGCTTGTAGCTTTTAGCACATGCCTAATATTTTATGCGCCCAAGTAATTTGTAAATGCGATATAAAAAGTGAATGAGAAGCTTACCTCGTGCGGTTTTGGATACACATGACTACAATGTCTAGAATGAAGGAGGTTATCACTTGGAGAGTGGGCTACACTGGTAGGAAACCTAGCACTTTGAGCTACTGGAATCCCATTGTAACACGTTAGTAAGAGTAAAGTAGTGAGATGTCGTATTCTACAGAGTCTCGACTGTAATCTATTACGATCGTTCATCTGTCTTCTATCACCAGCCATGACGAGGTTGCTCTTGCCCCCGTAGCTTCCGTTGTGGGGAGTAGGAGTACTGGCTGCAGTAGCAGCGCCGTTGTTTGCGGTCTTGAGAAGTGTGCTAAAGTGATGGGAAGGATTGGTGATCTGATTACGGTTTTCCAGGAGAGACTGGAATGTTGGCTGTGACAAATTGTGAGAGGGGACGGGCCCTTTGAATCGCTCATGTTGGCACAACATGCTACCCAAACCCTGACTTTCCACAGTCATTGCTGGTGATGTGCTATCTGGGAACAAAGACAGTTGCGGAGATCCTGTTGTGTGCACTGGCGAAAGTGGAGCCTTCCAGGAGGATCGTTTATTACTGTCACTCCACTGCAGGTGACATGCCCCTATAGTATCTTGGACGCTCGCCATGTTCTCCAATTTATTCCCAAGCTCGACGGATTTCGCAATGGAACGTGAGGGTGATACGGTCAAACACTGTCTTTTCCGGCAAGTGCAGCTCATGGTAATGACGGATCTGTCGTGATTTCCATTTTCTTTGATATTTAACAGCACTTGATTGACACCACACAGCAGCGAAAAGCCCTATTTTCCATGATAGTGTCCAACACGCCCACACCCTATTCCCTCCCTTTTTAAGTAATGGTTAGTCCTCAGCTCGTTTCGCATTCAGTAAATGAAGTATACTGATTTCTGTTGCAAACGCTGACCCGGTTTCTGCATTAAGCACTCCTCCGAGTTCTCTGCTGAATTTTAATAAAATGTAATTTATAGCCTATGCATAAACAAGACTTATTACTACTAACTAGAACTAGGGAAAACTGAGCCTCTCAGGGATTAGGTATTTTTTTTGGAGAAAAGGGGACGGACTAAAATAAATTTGATAGCAAATGAAATGAATTGCACCACAGCTTCCAAAAAACCACTGACGCTCTAGTCTCCTAGCAAATTGCCTCCTGCAATTCAATTACGTTGTAAAACACTAAACACGTCTTACTTATTCCTAATAGTGAGCTAGAAAATGCAGTGCTTTGCTGTCGTGCGAAATTAAATTTAATATGGATTCATATCCAAAAGTGCGTCGCATTACCTCCTGCAGCATGAAATGAATGAGAGAGAAATAGAGAGAGAAGAACGAGAAAAGGGTTCATTTGGAAATGGAAATATTACTTGTTCCAGAGAAAAGAAAGTTGATCGTCTAGGTTGCCTGCAGCTTTGGCTGTCAGAAGCAGCTTTCCGCAAAATGCCTGTAGCGTAGGCTATCCAGTGCCGTGGCAAATCTACCAGTTAAAGACTACCGGCAGAAGACAATATATTCGTGTTAGTATTCATGAAACCATTCCAGTCCCACTGGCAGTATTTTTCCATTAATCCAACTGCCTTTTTCTAACTTTTTTTTATTCCACAGAACTTCAACTTTTCCTTTTCAATGGGCTACTCTAGCACTCTAATGAAATTGAAAAAATGTGTAATGACAGCTATTCAATGTTCAATGAGTTATGTCACTAAAAGTCACCATAGTCCTCACTTCACTCCAACTTTTTAAATTGATTTTAAGTAAACGGGCAAAAAAAGTCCTGCTACCTGCTCCCTGCTACTCTTCGCACGTTGCTCTTCACGACCACTTGAATGACAACTGAAAAGATGACTTTGCAATCCAACTAGATTTTAACCACATTTTGCGCTATACCTTTTTTTACAACGCGTACATAACAGCTTCTCATTCACAGGAGAGTGAGGCTTGCAGTTTTGCTGCAGTCAGCGAGCAGGCAAGTAATCGCAATCACATTCACCTCAACCGCACTCCCATAATCGTATCGTGTATCAGGAATGCCAGCACGAAGCGTATTACAATACGTTACGTATAGACAAGTTTGGCTTTATGTGGGATTTAGGGAGCATCTCAGCAAGCTGTTATAAACGCCAATATTATTGCAAAAAGGGCGAGTGGAATGAGCAGAGCCACTGGTCTGCAAAACTCCAAGCACATTTAACTTGTAAATATATTTGTAAAGCGATTCCGTTTTAAATAATAGTACAAGTGCGCCTTCGTAAGAATGGCCCATGCAAAAAAAACAAAGGCACAGAAAAAAAATTGCATGCATACCTACTAGTCTAATAGAGAAGGTAATAATGAGTGAGCAAGTGAATTGGCGATGTGCGCGCGAACATGAGCACTCTGGCATTTCAGCTTAATTTAAATTAGGTGTAACTAAAAAAATTTAGCATTCCTTTAGTGAACTTGAGGAATAGTCAACGACTAATTTAATTAGACGCTACAGCCAATTATCTAACAACAAACATTAGGGCCAACGACACAACGGAGGAAAAGCCATACAAATGTCTATAACTTGTCTGTGAAAGGACCAGAAATTTTTCCACAGTGCAAAATTAAAATAATAAGTGCATATAGCTGTGTGCCTTGTACTCTACATCTCTTTACGCAACTGAAATGGCAAAAATAGGAGAAACGCTCGTGCTTTGTATGCATTACGCATACTACAGAAAAAAATTACATTCGCAAAGATTCATAATAGCTCTCGTTTAGAGTGTATGTAGAATTAGCATTCTTACAAAACCGCCGCCGCTATGCGTCTGCACATGTGTAATCAGTGGATGTGGATCTGCCATTTAAGAAGATTAAAGTATACCTACACCACACGCCACCATCACTTTCATCTTCATCTGATTTTTGCTAATGTAGACGTTTACAATAATCTCATTTTGTTGCAACCAATCTGATACAGATTAATCGAAACAGAAGAAGGCAAGCCGAGAGTCAATAAAACGTGGGACTTACGGAAATGAGCACTTTTGATGAGCACCATCAATCAATATTATTAGGATGCGAATTAGAATTTTCTACCTTCACAAATGAAGATATTTTTGCTCTCATCATTTTTGCAGATGAAATCATCATCAGTTGCACCAGTACTTATCCGCATATCCCTTTAAAAATATATTTAATTGCGCACAGGATGTACAGTATTCTTCTTCATTTTCAATAAATAGAATTTTTAAAAGAAAAGAAGAAAGCACTCCCTACTTCGCTCTCAGTACACCAAAAAAAAATTAAAAGAGTCTTTCACAAAAATTTACTACTACATCTTGTACGATTAGAAAACAAGATATTTTTTTGCAGAGCACCGTGTTTTAGTAGAAATTTGTTAGACGGCTACAGCCAAAAGCTACCAAAAAAAAGCTAGCACGGGCCTACACACGCAGCCTCTATTACTATTATAGCATGTTTTTAATAGAACATCCGTAAAATTATGCTGCATGGACGTGAAAACGAAAATGAAATTGGTTGTATCCTTTTTTTAAAAAAAGGAAAGAAACAATCCCCCTCAGAAAAAAAATATAGGCCACTTGGTTCAGAAATACATGCTCTACTGATTGCAACGCTGATATGATGTCGGGAGAATAATGAATGCAAAAAGAAAAATAAACTGACTGAGTTGGTGTTGGTGGTGGTGGGGATGAGATGTGCAGCCATGTATGATTTGATGATGATATCATGATGTGAATGTGATGCAGTCAAAAAAAAAGTTGTGGAAGAAGCAAAACTTTACTTTTTTGACTAGTTTACTAGTTATTTAAATAAGAAACGTGCAATAAAACAAATTCACTTCTAGACACCACCCACACCCGCTTCATGTACAACTTCCAAAATAAAAATCTGCCTCTGATAATGATAATAGATGAATTCGACAATCAACTTAACAAACGTTTATTATCGACGAATTGAAAAGGGAGAGGGGATGAGAGGGGGAAGAAAATGAAGAGGATCCTATATACTCTCTATTTTTGCTGTTATGCATTTTTTATAGAAAAAAAAGGTTTATTTAGGAACCTTAAAAGTGCATATTGCTATCCTTATCTGCATAAAGAATATATATAGTAATCCTTTGTAATTTTGCTTCGAAAAGTAAGCAGAGATGTAGTGTGCCAAAGAATCAGGATCAGATCCCTTAACTTGATAGGTGCTTACTTTTATTTTAAATGTGAATAAAAAAAAGCACTTGAGTGAAAGGGAAAACTGTTAACAAGGTGCTAGTGCCACATTACGCTAGTAATAGTACGCGTCATGTGTTTTTAACAAGCTCCATTCATAGAATAGTAAAAAAAATTGCTTGACTTGAGGAATTTCATGAAATTTTTCGTTCCTAATCAACAAGTTATTACTTAAAAAGGAGACCTTTTTACAAGTTTCACTAGAGACTAAAATTCAGCTTTTAAATTAATGGCTCTTATCATTAAAATTGATAACATAATTTTACAGGGACCACCGAGAGCCAAAGTCTGAAAATGACGTACTATCTACTCAAAGAAAGGATTTTTATTTTGCCTGATAAATAAAAAAAATGTACGTAATTCAACTTAAAATTGGATGAGTTCAGTAAATACTTGGGGAAAACCGCATTTAGACATTTAGTGTTAATTGCCGTGTGCAAATTGGCCATTTGCAAAATCTAGTTTCCACTGGAAAACGAAACGAGGGAAGGAGAAGAAAAAAGGGACAAACCAATTCTAAATCATATTTATCTAGTTAGCACATGTTTACAGCTACAAACTGACATTTAATTTAAAGCGCAACACAAAGAAAAATGTTTGTTTGAGCTTACCTGTAACCAGTTAAATCTTTATGTTTCTATCCCGATCTGTTCCGCAGAAACATGCAAACTTTGCCAACATAAAAACTTTGAAACAGGCCAAGTCCGGTACTGTATGCACTAATTACAATTTATTGTTTATATTGATAACGCCTTTTGAACGCTGTCAACACTAATTATGCTCATCGCTGTCATCCGCTCCTACGAAAAAAAGTTTTTTTCCTCATAAAAATTACCTAAACACCACAGACAACAGAGCTCTCAGCATGTGCTCGCAAACTATAAAACATCTTCATACTGACTTCAAAACAATACGAATCGAAATGTTTTGCACCTCGGTAATTGCGGTTTCCTTTTTTCCCAACCACCAGCCACCACTGACGGGCCCCAGTTCCAAAGAAAAGTTCAAGAAAGTTCACCTCAGTCCATAAATAAACTTGCAACTACCTATCGCAATTACACTTTCGCAATTGTCACTTGTCGCAATTCGATTTTTATCATAACCAAACAGGAAAAAGTGCTTTTCTCGAGTAGCAGTTTGGCGTAGGCAAGAACCGCCGTTTTGCGTTTTGCCGTTAACGGAGTTGAAACGGGAGAGGAATCAGCAAAAAATATTACAACAGCTGACAACCGTATTTTTCAAGTTTGCGTCTAGCTCTAGGAAAAAAAAGATGAAACAAGAGGTTTCAGTTGTAGCAAAGTGGAATGGGCTCCATTTCGATGCTGACTGCTGCGGTGCAAGATTTTGATGCTGGACTAGACTAGCTAGGACTGGACTAGCTCTCTACAAAAAAAAATTTCTATGCTCTTTAAAACTATATGACATGGCTTGTGTGTGATGCGATAATAGGGGTAACTTGAATGTGCATGAGTCTTCTCGGGTTGTTGATGCTAAAAATTATATTTTTTTTCTTGAGAGCACAAAGATCCAAATCACTTTTCCTTGTTCCTTGTCTTGAGCGAAAATGAGTGTTCGCAGTAAAAAGTCGCATGCAAAAAAAAGTATGTTCTTAACTGAAGATCTCTGCTAGGACTGGGAGGGAGCAATAAGAGATATTTGGAGATTAAAAAGCTGGACGCAAGTAAATTTTTGTAGAGAGGTTCATTAAAAGTAAATCAATTTTTGGGATTCTTTTAGTGCTCCTACGACGAGCTGCATTCATGGTGAAAAAATTCCGTGACATGTTGAAAAAGAGAAAAATAGGGAGTTTTATAATTTGGCGATATTTACTGCGTAGGAACTATGTAGGAATGTGGTATTGTTAGGACATGCAGATTTTTTTTTGTTTTTTTTTTTGCAGGGACTAGGGACGCGAGATGAGTTGTGAGATTTTATGGAGGGGCAGAAACAGACAAAAAAAATGTAATGATGGGGAATTTGCTCGTTGTTGTTGGGAATTGAAGCAAGACAAGCTTTGAAACGAAACAGTTCAATAATTGCAATTGGGAGGGATGATGGTGGTAGTGGGAGGCTTATGTTAGAATTTTTGATGAGATGACTCTAGTTGGAAAAGTTGAACGTGAGAGTATAAACAGAAGAGACGGATGAGTACAAGCTGAAAAAAAACTTTTTCTTTTTGGAACTTCCAGCGACATGGAATAACAGAGAGAAAAGCCCATCATTTTCCATTTTCCTTTTGAATCAACAGCAAAAAAAACGAGAGACTGGAAAGACAAAGATTCCAGGCAGCTCACATCCTTCTCGTACAGTCATAGTCATAGTCCGTGGAGAAAATTGTCAAATGGAATGTGGAAGATTTTCACAGGCCTGTCTAGAAACAGAATGGGATGTGTAGTTGCTGTCTAATTTTTTCCCATTTCTTATTTCCGCTTTGATTACTACGACAGCGACATCAGCATCCACACTCAACCGCACCGCAGTTCACGGGAATGGGAAATGTTTAAATCGGAATCAAAAATGCTCATGAAATTGAAATGAAAAAAAATTATCTATGCAAGGCTTGGGATTCCTCAGGCTACGAATTGACTCACTCAACTGCCTACCATGAAAATTGTGGATGCTACATATTATTAAGCTTATTCATATAATCTCTATAAAATGATGCCTTATTGAATCTGTCTTTAGCAGAGATTGCTGTATTCTGGAAATAAAATGGCTTTCAGTCGAATCATCTAATTTTGTTAAATGCCTACGGGCGGATTTTCGCATACACATAAGAAATACGATAGTAATGAAAGTAATGTACAGTCATGTCATGAATAAGTTTTCACAGTCAAATTTTTAAAAGGTAGTAGTTTGCTTGAAAATATCCTCATTTTCAAGCAAACTATTACCTTTTAAAAAATTGATTTTTCCAGTCATCTTATGCCGAGGCATAAGATGACTGGAAAAATCCCCTGGTCCCTTCGCTCCAAGAATATCAAGATAGCCTAGTGTATTTTACCATGGCAAATTACAGATTCCTGGATCACCTATCCAGTTGTCGTACTGAAATAAGCTGGAGCTTCGCTTTTCGTCATTTGTCATCTCCTCACTTGCCTTCGCCTCTGGCCACGCTATGCATCATGATGTTGCAAGGCAAAATTGGATGAGCTTTTGCCAAACAACGCGAGGGAATGGAAATGGGTGTGAGGACGGCAAAAATGTAAGTTTATTGTCCATCTTGATTTTTCCGTTATGGCATATTATATCAAAAACATCAAAAAGCAAACAGTAAACGGGAAGAGACTTATATGATTCCAAATTTCCAAGTCATTTAGAGATAGCGCAGCTGCATATTCAGTAGATGAGTAATCACAGCAGTGAGTAATCGTAGCATTGAGGAAATCGACAAAGAAGGGAGAAGTCAAAGACTTAATGAAGGCATTATATTTCCCGAGGCAGTGCTTATAGCTACTCCTTTAAAAGATTTGTTAATATTTTTTTTTTGTGGTTTATAGAATTTTTTAGTCAAGACATTTACTTAATATCATGCTTAATTGATTGAAAATTTATTTCTAAAAATTACAAGAATTGCAATTTAGTGAAATCAGTCGGCGACCTAAGTCTCCGGTTTCTGTTATTTTTAAAGAAGTAACAAAGTGCTTGGTTGTTGTTAAAAGGTTAGTTTAAAATTTTAATCGGGATGATATTTAATAAATGGCTTAATTTATTAAATAGTTCTGGTTAGTAATTAGCTATGTGCGATGATTATAACTCAATAGTTGCTTTATGCAGCTAACTGTGCCATTAATTATTTTAAATAGTTCTGGTCTGGTTTGGAAAGATTGCTCTATTCTAGGAGCTCAGGATCTTAGGTTTTCCAGCAAAAGCTTCCGGATTTTAGCGGGGCTATATTTCGGAGTTACAAAGAAGCAGCAAAAGCAAAACGTAGATCATTTTGTCTCCCGCACAGAGTCTGTGTCTTCCAAAGTATGAAATTTCAGATCGTATTTTTCTTCGCTTAATTTTTTAGAAAATGCAATAATGAGGTCATAATTAATGCAAGTTGATTATGAATCATGAGTCATTTTCCTACATTTAGTATTCTACCAATTAATATTGAGACGGGATTTTAAAGATACATAATCACTTTTAAAATGATCTCTAAATATACTTACTTAAAATATCAAGCCAATAGTTACTGTGTTTTTTAAAAAGATTTTGATGCATTTGGTTAGGACATTTACGTTACGTAAGCACTAAATAGAGAAACTTTATATTATTATTTTGTTGAATGGTTCTGCGAATTTAGTTCATTTTATGGTCTATTGTCAAAAGCCTCACTGCAGCAGCGCAGCGTGGCTACGTAGTAGGTTACCTGCGTAGTCCATACCATGTTTTACGTACGACTCATTAGAACATGTAGGTACTCAATATTTCAGGGAAGCCATAAATCAGCAAATATTAAGAAAACTGTTTAGTCGAATGTTCCTATTCAGTCTACGTAGTTGTCACACTTTAATTTCGGTGTAATTATATTTTTTAACTTAAAATTAAATTAAAATAATTTAAAAAATATTTTTAATTTAATTTTAATTTCATGCATCGTTTGTAGTTTTCGCTTAAATCATCCAAAGATTTTTGAAGACAGGGAAGAGTAAATTAGCAGATTTCAGGATGGCTTCAGCAATGGGTATGTTTGGTGAACTTGCGGTTCCGGCAAGCCCTGAGTATGTGCTGCCAATGGATGTGCAAAAATATCTGCAGGTATGGAGCTAGTTGGCAAAATATTAAGTAGGGTTTGACTTTCTCTTTCTGTTTATTAGTATAATCATGTTTTGATTTGGAGCTTTCTAACTCGCTTTCAGCGCTGTAAGAGCAAGAAAGTTAGGAACTTCACAAATGTCGCCAAAAATGCCATATTGAAAATGGAGGCTGAACTAAAGAAAGAAGAGTCGAATATGTCGGCCACAGTTTTCGAGGAGTGTATGAACGTCACTTATCAGCTGCGCAGGGAGTGCATTATTTACCATCAATTGAGCATTCGTAACTGTATGGAAGTGTTCCCGGGATTACGGAGCTACTTTGAAGTAAGTTTAATAACATACCTTAACATAATTTTTAATCATTTATGTCAAGACTTCGTTATAAAGTTTTGTTGTAAAATTTAAGATTCGTAGGGAGTTTCAGCGAAATACGAATGTAGACGTCAACGATTTTGAGCGCCGGGTTGATTACATGATGGAAGGAATGTCTGGTGTTGAGGCTGATCATGAGTGCCGCAGCATTTACTGTAGACTCGCTCAAAGTCTGGCTGCTGTTCCAGATGGCCAGTGTCCAGGTGAATACAAAAGAGATGCATTTATACATCAAAATTCTTCCAAATCTAACAAATTTCACTTTTTGTTAGTTATATTGTCCGCTGCAAGGGCATTCATATTTGGTTGCAAGCAGACCAGCTCTCAGTGGTGGGACAATTTCTTCTACGTCACGACCTTTCCGTTAGGTGTAAGTAAGACACTCAATGAAGTCCAGTATTACCTAATTACATATCATCAAAACTTCACAACAAACTTGATATTCTGTTGCATTTGCAGCAAGACGAGGCTAGGAGTATCATAGGGCGTCTTCAGCCTACGATCGTAATTTTGGGAAGTGCTATACAGCCTGGTAACTGTTCTGTTTACGTGGAGAAGATCAGGGTACTTAGGAGCCTCAACTTCCTGGATGCCATTTTAGCCTGTTTCTACTTGAACTATGTGTTTAACTTGGAATACACAACAAATGATGCCAAGATTTTCGGCATGTTTGACAGCATTATGCGAATTTCAAACACATATATCTAAATATCAGATATAAAATGCTTCGAAGCTGCTTTACAGGAAGTGTGTAAGAAATGGCATGTTTACTATTATGTATAATTAGTAAGTTAATTATTAATTATCGATTCATTTCAATGCAAACAGTATGCACGTCGAATGTTTTAAAAATTAATAAAGTTTATTATGAATACATATACATTTAGCTATCAATTTTATTAGTTTCATATATTGAGTAATATATCAAATGATATACATCGACAATCGTCTGATATATATTTTACATAAATAATTCGTTTTTCACGGATTTCTTTATTTTCATCAGAGAAAGGGCTAATTTTGAATTTGTGCGATCTCTTGAACGTATACTGACTTTTAAAACAATTTTTATCATATACATTTTACTTATATAATATAGAAGTTCAGTACCGAAATACATAACATACCATCATAAAATGTTGGACGCATTCGCCCATTATTTTGTTTTGTTATAGTATCACTCGTAGTTTCACCGGGTGTATTTATTTTTTTACTGTACTATAACCTACAACTTAAAGTTAATGAGATAACAATGATACAAAATGCATACTAAATCAACTCCTCCGCTACACAACAAGCAGAAGCGCCAAAACAAAAAGACAATTTTATACACCAGCCGCTCTTTACGTTCATAAAGATTTTTTACTGTATTAATACTGGCAGAATACATTAGAAAACCGTATAAATATAACTGGTAAACTTTTGAGGAATATGATAAAAGGAGACGGTTACTGGCTTCCAGTATGTGCAACTTACTCCTTCCACAAATACTTGGGACACTGACTCCACAGGATCTTGCTCAAAGTGGAGCTCCTAAGCTTATCAACGATAAGCGATCATCATCAGTCAGTATTTGCCAAGAGTACCGTGGCCAACTCGATCTCCCAACATCAGTCAGAACCATGCAAACAACCTTTTTACTAAACGTGTACATTTCCATAAGGCACTTTCAGGTGTTTTGTTTTAAAAAGTTGGCCGCTAACTGCTGTTTCATCTAAACGTGTATTACGTAACCCATTTCCAGTCCCGCTAAGCAGCAACACAACGGCGCCGCACTGCTTGTTTTACACTTTGCAACTGTTCCTGCTGCCATTTTCCATCATGGTCCAAAAGTAGACTTTTAATCATCATCATTGATTTAGTTTCAGACTAACCAACTAGTCTAAATACATAATATGGTAACCTCGAGCGTGCTGGTCAGATTTCCTCTCTCCAAACTCATCAATTAATAACACACTCAAATGTGCCCTAAAGTTAGTAAACCAACCGAACCCATACAACCAACACAGTTTTACAAAACGAAATAACATAATTAAAGCAAATTTAAACATCTTCTTATAAAAGATAAAGATTGTTAAGGAAAATTAAAAGCGCAAAGATAAACTATAAGTTTATCAACTTTTTGTGACTGTTTTATATGGAATACTAGCACATAATATACCTGAAAATTACAAAAGAGACAGACGGAGCTACATTTACTACATTTGGAGTAGTAGTAATCATATGGAGTAATTTTTGTTTGAATTTACATGCAAATAGGTACGGAGCTAGATTTGTATTTTTCTCTTCTTCACATTTTTTAAAAGACATTTCGTGCTACAAACACCCCGTAACATTAGCAAAAAACAAGAATACAGTTATCCTTTTTAAATCTATATCAGTTCATGTTACTCTAAACAAGGTTATCACAATTAGTTTATGTTTCCATGTTTGACGGCCATTTTATACTTTATACAGCTGCCAGTTGTACAATCTTTTACAGCTTGAGAATGAGATGAGAGGGTCATATCTCAAACGCATGAAGTAGTAGATAGTTTTGATGAGAGAACTATTCCTTCTTAATGGTGTCATCTTTTGGTTTATCTCTTCGTCCGTTACTAGAATGACTCATTCCATTTTCGGGCGTACTTGTACTTGTCGACGGCTGTGTGGAGTTACGTGGTACTAGTCCCACACTGCCATCTGTTGCATGATGTAAATTAAACTCAAACGGGCTATACGGATTTCCATCCGAGTCCCTTAAAGCCTGAAATTAATTAGTTAATTAGTGATTAAGAACTTGATTTGCTACGTTATGTACAATAATTTGATCAGTTTCTCACTAACTTGGAAAACGGTTCTGTACAACAAACTGTAGCGCTCCTTCAGATCAGTTCTTCTTGTTAACAGACTTTCCTGTTCCCTCATCAAATTCTGTTTCTTCTCTCTTATTCTTTGAACTTCATCAGCTAATTGAAGTATTTGATCTAATTTACGTTTCCTGCAGTTCTGTGCAGCAACCTGAAACAACAAAAATTGCTCATATGCATTCCATTTACTACGAATCAATCCAAGTTGTTTCCTATCAGCTAACCTACCTTGTTCTTTCCCCTTCTACGAATGTCACGAATTAGAGACAATTGTGATTCTGACAGATCGTATTTCGAGAGCCGTTCATTAAATTCGTCCATAGGTAAGTTGATGATGTCATCTGTCGTGATTGGAATACTCATTGCTCGAGCCTTCTTCTCATCCCTTGACAAGGACTCATCCGTCTTCATGAACTTGATCACTGTTAATTTAATAATTCGTAAATGAGCAAAAAAGTTTTAGTAATAAATAGGTAACTAATTAATTAGTCATACTTCTTTGCTTCTCCTTCTGGGGCTGCTTGGGTGTTTTCAGCATAGGATTATCAGGATGAGTTGGTGGTAATGAATACGTGTGATTCGAAAGTGTAGGATCCATAGTACCAGAAGTTGCTGATCTTTGTCCTACATAAATGTTTTTATATTTTAAAATCTTAGTTTCACAATAAGTATCTTATTGCTTTCCTTAAAACATATTATGAATCTAGTACCATTGAATCGTCCAAAATCGGCACTGCAACTGTACTTTTCCAAATCCAGAGAAGATCCTTGCGAAGTACTTGGATGCTGTGGCGGGTACGGAAGGTGTGAGGACAATGGATAAGGATGACTACTCTGTTCCTGATGATATCGTTTCCCAAACATATGATGCTTCTTTTGGGCGACAGGTCCAGCCACTCTACTTCCATCCTTGTAATACTCATAGCCACTTAACTTCCCTCTGTATACAAATTAATATTTATCAATTTTTAATTTTTATCATAGCTACATTAAACATTAATAAAACTGTTGCCCTAAAGATCCAGTTATTGTACCGTGAGTAATCCATCGAGTACGGCGAAAGGTCATGAGGTCCATGTGGATGAGAATCTGCATCTACCCATTCATTATCTGACATTGGTGGGTCTGTCATTGGAGGCACCCGCTCCGATCCCATCGAACTAACCGCACTGTCGCTAGAAGCCTCCATTCGATCTTCCGTCCCCCCAACCGCACCCAACACAGTACAGGTGGAAGTACCATTATGAGAAACACTGGGTGTTGGGGCTACGTTCCCTGGAGCACCGACTGGTGTCAGATTCGAAGAGTGAACTCCATTATCCAAAGACCGCATCGAATACATCCCTAAAGGGTTTTGATATTTAATTTAGCAAATTAGCAAATCATCTATATTCCGAAATTTTTCATATTTGTAGTTAAATTTGAAATTCACACTTTGAATATTTTTTGTCCTATTTTTTACTCTCAAAATAGTACTTGAACACCCCCTTTTCATCATCCTAAATTAAAAATTTGGTTAAGAAGAATGGATTTAGGTGCATACTGTACTCAAACTAATTAATTTTAGCTACAATCTTGCTATTACATCTTAACAACCAGTTTATTTCATTAGGTACCAACGGATTTTCCAATCTGTCTTTGCAATTTTTTTTATTGAGAAACCCCTAACGCCATTTTATAAAAGCACCACTATCCACATAAGTATACTTAATACACAACACTACGCTTAACTTTGCTCAAGGAAGCTTAAGATCTCAGGGACAAGTTTTATTATACGCAACTATCTCGCTAAGAAAAGAATGGCTCATTACGTTTTTTCTTCTCAAAAGCACTTTTATTTGACGTGGCTGCATTGTAAGACGACAAAAGTATTGGAATCTCTATAACCTTGAGCAGCTTCACTTAATAATCTACCAAAATAGATATGACTTTTAAAAACACGGAAAAGCAAAAAGCGCCATTGGCCTAACCAGATTGGCAATTATGAGTTTATTAAAGCTTAAATAAGATTTAAATTTTCGTGTAATTATATCAATTAATTAGCTTGTTTGCTCATTTCCATTAACTGTCTCAATCTTTACTCGAAAATCATTATCACAAAGTGCAAATTAAGCAAAATACGCATCTCCAAAGTTCACCGTTTCATTAGCCTACTAAAAGCACACACAAAATCTGTGGCATGGCCTGCATCTAGCTCTATGCACGATTGAAGCAATCTATTACAGCGACTGACAAAATTATGAGTGCGGCCAGATAACAAATTTTGTTTCCTCTACTGGCTCAGTCTTGAGTCATTTTCTTCAGCACGTAAATGTGACAGGAGATAGCTTTTTATACCAATTCATTATCGCTACACCATGTACCACCACCACCACCACCACCACAGCATAACAATGCAAAACACATTCACGCGTGTTCTTGTACTCTTTCAATAGGAAAAAAGGAAATAATAATGTCTGTAGTTTCTATTAGAATAGTAAAACTGACCTTCATTCATGGCCATGTCCATCAGTTGTAACTCATCATCGTTTAGAATTGACGAAAGATTAAATCCATCTGCAGACGTCTGGTTCCCCATCTCACCTGTTGAATTCTGTAATTAAAAGAATCGTCGACATTTCATGAAAAAACGCTCAAATGCCCATTATCTCATGCAGCCTGAGACAAAAAACAAAATACTCCTCGCCATTGCGACATCAATCACTCACAGATTTTGTCAGCAAGCGAGCGAAGAGTTAGAAGCTCCATACGAAAACGATATATTTTGCCATTCCTTTACAAAACATAAGCAATTTTCTAAATTTGTTCTCACTTGGTAATACAGCATATCATGCGTTGGGTCCATCATCTTGTAATGACTACTAGGATCAATCATTGGCTCACTGCTATTTGTCAAATGCATAGAAGAAGCCACAGCAGATCCTAGGTTTGAGGAAGCTCCTAGAGAAAATCATATCATATTTACACGTTCCTCCGAGTCCAAACTAATTTAGCCATTTATCTATTCACTTGTTATAAGCATGCTTAAATCTGTGACGCAAATCATTTAGTAATGTGCCAAGAGCGCCATGCTCCTCGAATTCCTAACTTATATATAAATTAGCTAAAAAAACCCTTTCCCAATCTCTTTCCTCTTCTCCAGTCCCTTTTACACATTGCATAAATGATAATTAATATGTAGGAAGTACAGTGACAGTTTATCCTTGTAAGCACTATACTTATTTTTAGCATTTATCGTTCTTCAGAATGAGCATAGTCCCAACAACCCTCTTCCTTTTTCCCTATACACGGCATATCTTCTGCTGTAAGAAGGGAGTTGGGAAAAATGAACTGATGCATTAAAAATATATTCCCCCCAGTAAAATCTATCTATAGTCCCCATTCAGAAGCGACAGCGGACCACTCTCTCTCTATTTCTTTCCTTTTAGTAATTTAGAAGAGATATAAACTTTTATTTTGTTAAAAAAGGCCTCTCAGTTCCGAATCATGTACTGATACGGAACAAATCAATTACGATAACGTGGCGACATGCTCGAACTACTTCAACCATTTCTATGCACCGTACAAAAAAATCATTTATATTCAATTGTTCAGCTCTACGAACTTGAGTTGCTCAAGTTGAAAATGAAGGACTCGAACCAATGTTACGTTACCCTTCTCCGCACTCCCCTCTCCTTTTTTTAATACTGTTCAGCAACTACTTCGATGTGACAGACCGGTTCACAAAAAAATTTCCTGCATTGCATATACCTACCAACCATACCATTTTTGTCGCGTTCAACACTTCCTTTTTTTATTAAAACAGCAGCCCTTGTTTTCTGAACTCGGAAAAGAACTGATGCGAACGACAAAGCGCTATAAAATGCTTTAGCACATTTTCCCAGCCATCAATTTTTCAAAAGTGTAGTACTTTTTTAAAGCATGATAAATTGTTTCTGACGGTTGATGCCGTTGCAAAGAACCTAACATTACTACAATGGCTAAAAATTCTTGTCCATCTTTGCATTTGTGTACAGAGCGCAATTTTTTAAACAATTTTTTAAGCCCAATTTTTTTTTAAATTTTCTTACCCATTCCGACGTTAACGTATGGTCCGGTAGTGTTCAATTCTGGCGGAGGAAGAGTTGCATTCTGCAAAAGAACGCTTCTCGCCGTATCCGTACTGTAAGGGGCCGTCGGGGGGACTGCAGGTCCAAAGTGAGTGGGGTGCATCGTATGGTGCAAGGGTGTAGGAGTATGATGAGGATGGTGGTGGTGGTATGGGTGAGGTGCAAAGTGATGGGAAATTGGTTGGTGAATGCCCGCACCACTCGGGTCATGCGAGGAGGACTGCAGACTTAAAAGATTGGCAAGATCTTGCCACCGTTGCTCCATACTTCCGCCACGTAGTAAGCCGGGCATTCTTGCATGAACCTAAATCACAATTACATAAAAACGTTACAATTAAAATGCTTACCAATGCCAGCCTAAAAATAGCATCCATCATCTCTCACGAAAAAATTCCTTCCGAAGCACAGCATACGCTTAAAATTCCCCATATAAGCCCTAGTCTTAAATCACAGGTCAGTACGGAATGCATAAAAAGTCGCGGCAAGAAGCCATCTGTCTTCAATGTGACAACGGCAAGAAAAATCTATTTTTCTTCTTCTTTGTACAACTTGTGTACAAGTCATTTATCCGTACAACAAGAATACATTACTTTTTCATTGAACAAACAATGCCAAACACATTAATCATACATTGGGTCCTACCTGTGTCATCTACAGGTCGGAAATATCATCAACAGATTATTACCACTACTACTACAAACAGCTTCCTAATGATTCCTCAAAAGGTTCTCTATTTTTCTCTCCTCTCAAAATCCCCTTTCGGAATGCTCACAGACCTACTCAAAAACAAGATTCTTATAGTCTAAGCAAGTAAGCCACAACCGCAGAGCTTCCATTTTTTCTTTAACAAAGCACACGCCAATTATAACAATCGCTCCTGCTCCAGTTTTCCTTTTTTCTCTATGTACAACATTTATCGCTGATCGAGCTACTCATAAATTACCAGTCCTTTTTTCTAGAAAGCACCGTCTTGAGGAGCGAGACCATGCATAATCAGCCCTGCCACAAATATCTGTGACACCAACCCAGCTCCCGGAGCGCGATACTCGTTCTCTAGCTCAGCGCAACTTTTGCTACAATTAATTATTATTTATGACTCCTATTCATGCCGCTCAAGGAATAACCGGAACTGCATATGTATATACGAAACAATTTGCGCTCTTACTAAGCCACAAAAATATTGTTAAAAGTTATTACTTCTTCGTAAATAAATTGCAGCATCGTCCTAAGTCCTCTAGTCACAGCCTTGAGACACTTTGCCACTCATTTAGTCAGCAATCTTCCACTTGCCACAGAGAAAACCACCCACTCCTCATTTCTCCTTATATAATTACCTTTCCCACCACACCAGCTCATTTATGTCCACTGTGCGTATTGACCTGATTCCCAAATTCCACTCAAAGTCCAAAAATGTAAAGTACAAACTGCGTGATTTACTACCCCCCGCTAACTTCTGTTGGGGAAGCTATTTAGCACAGTGCACTATAAATAGCTATCACGACACCGTTCACAGCGGTAGCACCAGTAGTAGCTGCCCTCTAACAGCTCACAAAAACAAATTTGTCCACCTGATATCACTAATTAATTACTTTGCAAAAGAAGTCACCCTCCTTTCATTTTTCTCTACATACATCTCCACCGAGGGATGAATTTGTTCTGATAGGGCTGCCACCACATTTCTTTGCCTAAACACCTCTGATTCATCATATCACGATAATCATCAAGTCAAAACAATCTCATAGCAATTCATGAAAGCCCATCATAAAATTTTTTCATTGTATAAAGCAGATTGAAACAACGTAAGGAGAAGATTCACTCATCAGTATTATTCTGACGACATTGTCATTATCACCGCGCATAGCAAGTATGTTCGTATTAGTTTTATTCCTAAACTCTAAATCCATAATGCCACATATATTTTATTATTACATCTCTCCGTGTACGAAAACACGCACACAATCTCTGCAAAGATGCTCATTTAGTCATTATCATCACCCACAAAAATAATATATGTGACTTCTCACGGGACTTGGTGTGATCAGCGTATGATGTATGATGTAGAGAGCTAGAATGTTTTAGAAGGAATGCATCAACGAGCACCTGACACACAAGCAACGTCCATCGCAGGATCATCCTTTTTGTTACCACGATGTCTCTGAAAGCGAGGAGTATATGAAGCTTAGGGGATGATGAGCCCAAAGAATCAAGGTGATGACGGCATTTGAAAGTTTTTTATTACATCATGTGCGGCCGCATCACTACACAAATTTAATGGGCATCCAAGTCAGGTAAACTAACTACAGTAAAGTAACTACAATAAAGTAGGTATGACCTAACTAAACTTTCTGGACATTTCCTGGAGTATGCTTATCGCCACTTAATATTTGCGTCATTAGCAGGCAGTCCTTTGAAATAACTTTGGTAGCGTTTAATTAAATTATACTTCTATTTTACGACCAAATACGCATATTTAGCTCTATGCGCAGTATTGCACACGAGCATTCTTGTGATCACAGCTCTCTTATGCTAACCAAAGTCCTTAGTCTTTGTATTGCAAAGACACGACTAAAACCCATTTTTTATCATCTCGCGAATTGCCGCAGGCATTCCCTTTTATCATGCAAGCTCTGCAATCTCCATCCATACGTTTTTATGTACGCCATACTGCATTTACCTAGTTGTAGTGGGTCTGTAAAGGTGGACGTACCACTTCATTATAACCACAAATTCAAGGAAAAGGACACATTTTGGATACTAAAAAAATGCGATTGCTACTAATTTAGAGCTAGACAGCACGAAACGCCAACGAGCCTAGAGCGGAAGCTTTACAAAGTTATTTTAAGGAACAATAAATTACAGTTTGGGAAAACTACTACTGAAACAAATTTTGAAACTATTTACTTTCCGGAAATGTCTGCTTAATAAGTACTACCAAAGGTAGCTCCAAATATGTGATTTATGTAGATTCGCGAATTTTTGTTTAGCGAAGATAAAGGATCAGTGCTTCATTATGACTTTGCTTTACCTGCTTCCCTACCCTTCCTTCATACCTTCACAAAATAGGATTATCAGAATGCCCCAAGTCAGGCAAACCCAAACTACAAACATTTTTTTCCAATAGCCTCCCTCATAGCTAGTTGTATTACACAAAAATAGGTGTGAAAAGTTGCCTTGATAGAACAATCTACATCAAGCAAAGTCGACCATTTGCGTACACAAGAGACACAAAAAATCCCAAAATTTGCAAGGATAACCTTGACGAATGACATTAGTTAGTATTTTCTTTCTCTTGAAAACTATTTTTACATACTTTTAGACACTATTTAAAGAAATCTCCTCCTGGTAGTGGCAAATAATGAATCATTCATTTAACCAGTAGCGAATTTCTCATTTACAGTAGCTAACTAAAAAATCCCCTCACACTTCACAGAAGGAAGAAGCACAAAAAAATTAGCTACGAACATGAAGTGTTCAGTCACAGGTAAATTGTCGGTCTAGCATCATAAGCCAGTGCTTCAGCTTTTTAGCAGTAACATGAGAGAGCACAGGGAATTTTGTGGAATAGCTTATGCTGTATATATGACTTGTGAGCCACCTCCTACCTACAAGTAAGAGCCAATATATACAAGATAATGTAATTCACGGTACCTGAAAGCCTCTGGGTTGGGCTGCATGCGATGTGGGACGAGCAGTTGCATGAATTGGGGCTGTCTGAATCATGTCTGCTGAGAAACTACTTTCCTCTGCCTCAGCCACTGTAGTCTCCTCATTCGAAGGCGATGTTTCTAGAATCTATTTAAAATCGCGCTACATTAAATTACTGCACACTAACATTTTTAATGCTCCAGCTCCTAAAAAGGCTAACTACCAAAGCTATAAAATATCTATGCAGTTTTTCTTATTTTAAACTCACCGAAGCTGGGGAGTTTTCCGAAAAATCGTCGCCAGCAATGTCCCCACGTTCCGAGGTGTTATCCAAGAAATCAAAAACGCCGCTGTCCCCTTCCAAAATATCATCTGAAATGAAATTATTAAATATTGCTATAAAATACACGAATTCTATCAATTAAAAATCCTGTTTTGTAGAGACAAAACGTAAATTCCTGATTAGCTAAGAACAATAGAAAAAGTCTATCACTTTATCGGTGGCGTTCTCGTGCTCTGACCTGTCAGATTATCAAACCTACACCGTAAAAATTTTCTTTAATTTCCTTGTGTTAGCTGTTATCCTAAGAGATCAATAATATGCATTTTTTCAACAATACACCCAACATTACAGCTAAAATTATTTATTATTTTTCCAAACAATAAATAAGAGAGCACCACCACCAAAATCAGAGCTGACATGCTGTGACACTGAGCTGATATTTCATTTAATTTACATACTCAGATCTACCAGATAGCACGTAGTGCATGAGTATTTTGACATGAAAAATGACATCCTATCATCTTTATCACATCCATTGTCAATTCATTACACTGCACAATACTTCTCTTTTTGAAAATGACACGGCCATTGTACGGTCAGTCAGAAAATAACTCTATCGCAGACACTGATCTAATACAAAGATATTAAAACATCTCTTTTGCTTTCTTTCCATGTTGCTGGCACCAGCTAACCAACTCCTGGCTTACGGCTTCATTTCACAGAAAAAGGAAGAAACTTTTTGATGTGAGGCGGATGCACCTCACCTCTCTCTCTTTCTCTTTCTCTAATAAAATCTTTTTTAAAAATATTCGAAAATCACCCCAGCTACAACATATCATGCAGCAGTTGATTTATTTTCTTACTACCCCATCGTCTATGCGCCATGTTTAGTAAAAAAAATCAACTATATGTATAGTACAAATACAACAATTAAATTATTTTAAGTGGAATAAACTATGGAAAACATCCTAACCAATCACAACTCGCGCTTTAAGAGTTCCTTCCAAACCAGTCCAGATTCGCTTTTTCGCTCCAGTTTCACAAAATAATTTGAAAATACGGACATGGAGCAGTTATAAAAGCCGAAATAGTACAATAAGTCATTTGATTAAATTGGGAAGCAACATCACAAAAGTAATTAAAACAGTTTTTCACTTCATTAATAGCTCTGATGCATAGGCACATGTTGCTAAAAAAAATTTTGTTCCCTTTAAAATTGCAGGTACTAGCTATGTTTCCTTCTTATTACTAAAAAATATTCACCGGTTTGGCTTCCATCAACAATTCCAATCACAGATTCTCAACCCCACCAGCACACTATCATCTCCAAATTAAACTATCACTTTTCATCCCTCCCAATTTTTACTTTTCGACAATTCCAAAATTTGAAAACAATTCAATTTTGCACCTTTTAACTAAAATTAACAACTTAAAATAAAACGAATTTTAAACCTTTCCTTTTTATTACTTTGTAAGAATGACCGACCACCAACACTGTCAACTTCACATTACCCTATCAAACTTGAAGGATCCTACTTTATCATTGTAATTTCATAATATCGGGGCAACTCTAACTCAAAAAAAGACTTTAAAAGCGACTCAAGCGAACTGTATCAATACTCTTTTTGGGGGATGCTAGAAGCTTACTCTTTAAAAAACTTTTTTCATATTATGCATATATTAGCAAACGGAATCATTTTTTGATACAATCTATCTAGCGAGAAGCTTTGTTGCATTCTGAAATGGGACATACAATGTTGCATTGTTAATAATGATCACAACAGTTCTCATCACACGGAAAAATATCATATCTGTGTGTAGAGATGTGAATAATGTTTCAACTTTTTCACGTTCAACTTTGCTCTACTACTTGTGCACACTCCCTGCATGTATTTTCCAAGCTGGCACTAAAGACATTAAAATCATCATTACCTCAACAATCATCCATTTACTTTTATTGCGTTGCTTTCTATGCTCACCACTATCATTTTTACCTTCACTCCATCCCGTCTTTTCCTACCCTGCAAGTAGCTTTATTTTTTCAACCCCTACACCATCAGCGTACTTTTAGCTGAGAGAAACCTCGCAGTGATGTAGTGGAGGCCAAGGTAAACGCAATGCTAAGCATTATTACATCCCTCCAATGAATGAATTATAATGGAGGGCAGATACTGAGGGGTGGTGATCTTATGTAACCAATGAAATCTTCAATTTACCCTCTATGGATGCGAAGCTGCCAAGCACGCAATCATATACCATGCATTATATAACACTGTCCAATTCTCTCCATCATCTCACGTTCAACTTTTTTTCCTTCTATTTTAACCCTCTCATGTACACTTTATGCGCTATATATATTACTTGTCATCCAATCCCCCGTTCAACTAACTTGTCACATTCACACTCTTTTGCTCTTTTTTTGCCCACTCCTCCATTCCATTGCTAAAATTGCTTATTAAAAACCTACACTAATTTATTTTTTTTAAAATCAGAATTCGAAAAAAATGTTTTTGGTCGGCTAAATCCTTATATATTCTTTTCTGTTTCAATTTTAGTTCGACTCCTGCTCCCAAACATTTTTGAATTTTGCAGTTGGGTCTTTTTTTAAAAAGCATTTTATGTTTCATTATCTGAAGTTATGCAGGTTATCATTACTACCATTATTACTGTTATTACTTTTACATTGTTTTGAGTGAAAAGAGATGTAGACATACGGATACGACACGACGACTTTTCTTTCTCATGAGGAACATGAACACTCCACTGTTACATGGCGCACCAGTCCTCGGAGTGCTGATATGTGCCTGAGTTTAATATTTAAAAAAAACAAGAATTCTTTAACCAAACGCATCCAATTGTTGCAGCACTAGGCATTCCACTCCTGCTGAGCCAATATGAAGTGACGGATGTAAACTTTCGTGGATCACAAAACGCTTCATTCCTCCTCTCTCTCCCCCTTAGCTTAGCGTCACACGCAAGTATACAACATATATCCCATTTCTCAACAGTTCATTTTTTTGCTTAAAATCTGCCACGTCATTCTTCTTATTCGAAAATTGCCAAGGCAAGGTCTTAAAGAACCTCCGCTTCTTTTCTCAACAGGAGTTGGCTGCAAGTAATAATAGTG
>JAHZND010000467.1:0-32242 GCA_027744115.1 Acrocyrtus sp. NNG-2020 | reverse complement strand
AGCGCCCATTATGGTCATTGTGAAGGGTGTTAGCAAATCATTTTATATCTTAAAAGTATTTAAAGAAAGTCACTAAAATGCGTAAGTACCAGTACGATGCACTGATCCATTTTCCAATCGGGTTGTTATGATTTTACAGCTTAACACTTCTCAAGATTAGTGTACATTGGTTTGAAGTGACAAGACGCATAATATATCAGGCGAAATGGGTCCGCAATGTTACGACACCTGCTTCCTCTCCCGTCACATTTATTTGCGTTTCTTACCTTCAAATCTTCAAGTCAATGCCAGCTTATCTTCAAACTTGGACTGAGTAATGCTACTACATGAATTGTCTTAAAGTGAGAAAATGCAAATTTACGGCTTTACGCATTGTAAAGTATTGAGTTAATAATAGTGGATGCTTAAAAATGAAATTAACGATCAATTTATCTTTACGATATGCGAACCAAACGCCAAATGAAACGTTAGTTAACGACAGATTACTCCTTGACACCTTTAGCACCTCTTGGATTAAAATCGTTCCGTTTAAATTATGTCTTTTATCAACATTTATAATATGTGGGTATGTCTGTATATATCGGTACTTACCTGTGCATATTTTATTTCGTAATTCAAAAGGGTTGGCACCAATCAACGCTAACTCAACAACTCAGTAGTTACCATTTTCCGCTTTAAAAATCGTAGCTTTATTTCCGAATAAATTCTCACAACAATAGGTTCAATACAACCGTAAGATTCTCAACGCTCGTAGTAGTTTTACACTATCATCAACGCTGTACATACATCAATCATTTACCGAGAGTAAATTAAAGCTTAATCAATTATTCTTCGTAAATAGGTAAACCTTTTACATCAATTCAAATCCGAGTCCTTTAAAAAACATTCTATTTGCAATTCCCATTCATTTATCGATTTATCGAGTGAACCAGATTAAGGCACTTGTACTTCAGATTTTCAATGGTTTTTCAAGAAATTAAACAGCTATCGCCACTCGCTCAATAATAGAAGTCCTTCAGCTGCCAAGCCTCCGAAATTGTATTTGAGTTGAAGGTCGACAAACTCTTGGCCTCGCTCTTCGACTGCTGGAATAATAAAAAGGCACAATGTTATATTGAGTAATAAAGCAGGAACAGCGTTTTCGCAATTTGCGTATTTTTTTAGCAATATTTTTTCATAAATGTACGAAGCGATAGGGCCTTGCAAGCCTTACAGCGCTTGACCAAGTGGTATGGTGGTGTAACGTTAAATGTAAATGTTGTTGGCTGCCTACTAACTACCAGCAAAAGAGCTTGTGTAACTATTTATGACTCCTGCATCACATTTATTTGCACTAACTATCCTATAAAAAAGAGGGAGCAGAAGTGAAGTTGACTATGAAGTCATTTTACTCTTATCCCTACGTAAACAGGATAAACCTACATTATCGAATGGGAAAAAGATTGCACTACCTTGTAAATTCAATGTAGAAGGTCGTAAAAATTCAAATGATTTTTTACTGTATTTGTAGCAAACAATTCATCTAGAATTGAGAGAGTATTTAAGCCGCTAAGAAGGATCCGTAATATCGCTGCAATAATTAAACATAAATAGGCCAATGATACCAACTGCCATAATAAAAATATGTTCTTGAAGTCAGTTATATATCAGGCAGGACACGGGGCACAAGAATAAACCGGCTTCCACTTCTTTTACCCTTGGCTAGGATTATTGCATAAAAAAAGAGAAGTTCATCAGAAATTATTTTTATGCGACGGGAGTCAGCAAAAAAAACGCAAATGGATTCACCACGCAAGAAAAATGGACAAGGCACATTGACTGACTTGGCGAACAATTCGGCAACGGGATTTTAATATTATTATACTGCTTGATGCATGTATTATCTTTTTGAGATGTAGAAACAGGTGAACCTTCTAACCAAATTTATACAGACCCAGAAATACGCATCGTTCCTTGGCTCTACTTTCAGCGAAAAAGTGCCACTGCTGCTGATATTATTTAGACATTCTTTGTACCACACGAAATCACTGCATTGCCATAATATCACTGTACACAATTTAGTTAAATTCTCAGCAGGGGATTTAAAAAGTCTAATTAGAAAAAAATTAGATGGTTGCATTCGTACTGAGATGAACGTGCGCCTCATTTCAATCACACATCAATTATTATCTAACATTCTTCGACGCACTTTTAAAATGAAATTACGTGAAGAATGGAATGAGTGTGGTGTGTATGGCATGTAATATACTAAAAACGCGTATTCTTTGTTTAATTATCAAGTAAACATCACAAATCTACTCAGTACAAAAAACGAACATTAAATGTCTTGTAGCGATTAGCGTATACTCATAACACCGCTTAGCGCGCTGAAGCGCCAAAGCTGAAAATGAATCTTTTTTGTGTGGAATGTCTTTTTAAAGAATTTCATCCCACCTTTTCTTTTCATTTAGTTTTTTTTACCAAGACAGCTATCCTCTCATTCCTCTCTCTTCGGAAATTTGTTGTCGTGCCGCATAGTTTAATGGCAATTGAGCTCGTTAGTGGAGCAAATACATAAATAAGAAGATGATTTATTTGAAGTTTTTGCGCACACCTACTAGAAAAACAGTCTATAAAGCGAGCAGCCACCATATCGGAATGACAAGAGACAGAGTGACTGACTGATTTGCGCGTGATGTGTAGAAAAAAATGTACTCGGTGTGATTGTCGATACCTGTCTTTTACTTTTGGTGAAAAATTGTGTGCAGCAAACACATTCATACTTCGTGTTGTCTTGATTTCAAACATTTCACGAATAATTCATACACGGTGAGTAAACCCAGCCCATATTAGAGAAATATGAGTCCCATTTCATTACGTAATGATTTTGAAAGTAACTGTGGAGCCGCTCCATTGATAGTCAGTCGTGATAGACAAAGTGCACACCGTAATTGACGAAGGCGGTGTGGTGTTGCTGATATGCGCCTTCATGCAAAAACAGCATGACAGATATTACAACTTATGCGATTGCTCAGTGAAAAGGACCGTGTTGAGATCTTTAATATCTTAATCTGTTGATGTTATGATCTGCTTCATTATTATAGTTTGGGAAAATAGATAAGCAGCAAAGAAAAGGATAAGGATATGTGAATGAGATGTGTCAAAGCTAATTACACGGTTTCACGGTAGAAAGCGTATGAAAGGATAAAGCATTGTGTAGATATCGCATTTTTATTATGTCTGCAAATTTACCGAGTTTAAAATGCGATTTACATAAAAGATTATCCGGGAGGACTATTGAGTATTGAGTACTTCGCTTTTTTCCTTAGTATAAAGTAGTATTGCGCTAAGATATGGTAAATTTTTTAAACTGCTCGTAAAAGCGCTGCGAGATAGCAGATCATTCTCAAAAAAATTAATTCTTAATGTTGCTCATGAATGCAGCAAAGTGAGATTAACCGCCACGTTTTACTGTTACTTCCACCACTCCATCAATGAATGAAACAAGTGCCTCTAGTAGAACCTTCTAAAGATAGAATGGCCATTTTAAAACTTACCATTTCTTAAAAGAGTTCCGTCAAGTCCCAATCTTACAGGCCAAAAGACCGGTTGCTCCTCTCTCTTCTTGACAGCGATGGACAGTGACTGCAAACAGGGAAGGAGCTGATATGTTGTCTTCGTTGACAGAGTATATTCCTCCCCAGAGAACCTCACTTTTTTTTAGCTTATTCGAATTACCTTACTGCTCATTTCAATTTTAGCAAGAAATTTTTTTTGCATTAAAATTTGGAAAGGAAATGTTCAAAAACTGTATCATCCGCGATATTATTACATAGTAGTGCCAATCAACGTCGATCTCTAATCTCTAAAAGGGATCATTTTTCAACCGTGTTTTTCGCTTGCAAATTAAAAAAAAATATTTCGCGAGTCCAAGTACACACAGAGTAATAGGGTAATATATTCGTCAACGTCGGCCCTTCATGAAAGCAACCTTTTCAGCAAAAATCACTCTCATTTCTTTCTCTAAACATAGAGTTCACTGTATCGGTCGATGCTTCAGCATTTTTATACGCTTTATTGAGTGACCACGAACAACGACACATAAAAATAGCCGTCGTAATGGTGTTTGAATGTTTGAAAACCAGTCTTACTCTCGTTTTGAACTCATTCGACTTCTTCATATAATTTAATTCTTGCAGTATCCCCCTTTAGGAAAAGTGAATGAGCAGAGGTAGATTTTTTTCTTTCGAATAAAAGTTCTTTCACTCCAAAAACTGAATATTCATCAAGACCGAATTATGGTTGCCTTTGCTCGCTTTACATAAAAAGGCGAACCCTATTTTATTACGTAGTTTATCTCATTTTATAAGTTAAAAACTGCTCAGCAAGTAGATCCAGTATTGAACGTAACTCGTAATTTGCCTTTTAACAGTATATACCTAGTTCTCGCACCATTTAGAAAAGCATACAAACGCGCTCTTACATTTAAAAAAACATTTACACTTTTTGTGGTAACACTTGTGCTCTTATTAATTAGTACTAATTAAACATTTCATTTTACTACTTGGGATACAAGAAGCAATTACAATTTTTTAAAAACATTATTACAACTACAACTTATACAATCTTACTTGTTTTGACACATCAACATAATTGAATTTTATATAGACAAATCGATATTTGATCCTTTAAAAAAATCTCAGTCAAACTTAATTAATTAACAAAAGGCGTAATCTACAATCTGCAAAATTTTCATTGCTTGAAAAAGTTTTTATATAAATGTGCTATATTGTCATGTCTTTAAAATTACTCGTAAATACGTTCAACATTTTTAAAAACATTAGCGCACTCCTGCCCTATTTCAACACATTTTCTAAAAATGCATCTCGGAGCTCACCAGCGTCGAAGAGAAAATCATTTTACCTCCCTATCCCTATCATTATCGCATCAACATTCTAATGAATTTGGCACTTTTCCAGGGAAGGATACATAATATTTATGATCTCCTTTTAAAAAAAATCATTGAAGCTCGTTTACTACAATATATTACAGAAAACTACACTTTAGGTATTCCTACAGTTATCTAACTCTAACATACCTACGTAAATGGCTTGTTCCGATAAAAGCATTCAGCAGCACTTTTTGCATTTTATGTGTGTGCCTAATTACGGAAAGGCATGCGGATAACAATATTTTTGAAACTTTTTTTATATAAAAAAGTGCCTTTCCTACTTCATCTCGAAGGAATATCATAATTATTGAATTTATTGCAACTTCTAAAGGGCATAACTCTTAAAATCGTGTAAATAACTTTGCATTTTTTTGCAAAGATATGTTTTTACTTATGCTAATACTCTACCAGAACGCATGTTTTTATGTTGTACATATCCTTACACACGCACACACGTACTAACCAGTGTGAGCTTCACCAATGTATGATGAGAAGTTAAGGAACTCTTATAAAAATTCTTCATGAACGATGACGCTGATAAAAAAAGCAGTGTATTAGCACTAGTCTCTGTGCAGTTTCACATTTCTGCTTACATTTAATATTATTACTCCTGCGAGTTGGCAGTCGGATTCCATTATAAACAGCATTATTTCATTCCGTATTAGTAAGCTGAGAGGTGGTCGTAAATATGGATTTTGCGTTACACTCACTTCACAATCTCCTTCCGTTCTCTAAACGCGCAGCAGCTCGCTTTTTTAAGTGCTCTCATGGGCCATTCTGTGCCCAAGTACGCATTATTATGCACCAGCGGCACATGCATCTCTCTGAATATTATTACGACTACGAGCGTAATTTTTAGAGATGAACAGATGTTGCTACCGTTGTTATTCCTTTCTTAATGTGCTTACATATTATCTGTATTAGGAAATTAACTGCGATTTTGCGCCTCCAACAGCACCACTTACAAAATAACAATTGACATGAGTGCGTTTACAGTAACTGTATATTCCTCTCTAAATGATTTTTTGCCTTTTACAGAGGCGAAAAAAATTGAGTCATATACTAGTAGTGGCACAAAAGGCATCAACCTATTTTCGAATTATTGGCAAAAAAAAACAAGTCGCTAATGAAGATAATCTGAAGAAAACTTTCACTTGTTTGCTTTTGCTGGTTTTAATGACGATAACAGAACAAAGTTGCTACTATACTGCTTGCTCACTCACATTAGACATCACACTTTGCCCATCATATAACGCCACCACCACCATCATGGTAAGAAAGTTGTCGAGATGATTTTTGGTGATGTGACGCGCTCACTCTCAGTTTGTGGCGTGTGTGCACGATATGATCGTAAAAATGGTTTTTTTGTTCTAATAAAACTCAAAGCTCAGAAAAAAAATTATCCTAGTTGAATTGCAAAGTTTATCCTTAACATACTTTGATGACATCTTTCCCATCAACACAGTCCTTGCCAATGTCATTCACTTTCTTGTAAGATTTGCCTTTGTCTAAGGTTGCGCGTTCGTTGCTGCCATATGAATTACTTCCTTCTGCGGTGGACATGAGCTTCGTCTCCTTTCCAGTTTTCCCATTCACGAGTACAATGTCCGTCACACCCCCGAGTGTTTTGATCTCCACAGTAGATTTCAAATTTGGTGGGCTGAGGTCAGGCTGATTTATCCCGGATGAGCTGTCAAAATGTGTTTCAATTACGCCGTTATTGTTGACAACAGTTGTGACTTCCGTCTTCGTTGTTGGCTCGCCCACCCTCAGCTTTGCGCCACTATTGTCTAAATTCACTTTGATGGGCTCATTGTTGTCCACTAGGGCAGAAGAGTCGGCGTTGTTTTTATTGACGTATGCTGCATAGCCTGGACCCAACTCGTCGCGCAACCACGCATCTCGTATTGCATCCTTTTTTGCCTGCAAGGCAGCTTTCATTATTTTCCCCAAGGGGAGCAGAAGCTGCATCTCCATATTTGTCGTGGACTTGACAGCTTGCGTTACCGTTGTCGTGCTTCTGTTGGCAGAATTTTCTTGATTTGGGTCGAGCATGTTGTTGGCACCGTTCATCTTATTGTTGTTGGCCGTTTCCTGTGAGGCGTTGGATGATGTACAACCNTTGGGTCGAGCATGTTGTTGGCACCGTTCATCTTATTGTTGTTGGCCGTTTCCTGTGAGGCGTTGGATGATGTACAACCACGATTCCCTGACACTTGTATGAGCCCACCTCCTCCACCGTGTTTTCCATCCATAGGAGCTAGCAAAGACTCGTACGTTGGCCTTGACCTAGACTTTGATCTAGGTGCGGTCAGCGAAGCATACAGCGGGGATGAACGTCCTACAGGACTAATATAGTTGGGGTAGCGCTTCTTGTACCACTCATAAGAATTTTTGTAGCGCGCTGACGAGTACGCCGAGGGTTTTGGAGGCTGTGGAAAGCTCGTTGTATTATTGTGACCACTGTCATTTCGGTTATGAGCGCAGCCATAATGTGCAGTTGGACTTTGTCCACATGGGCTATGACTACCAACACTACCCTCACCGGCGTAATACCCGTATGCAGAGTGCGGGCTGTAGTTGCTCGTCAGACTGGGATGACCTTGACTGCCATAACCAAGACTAGATGCGGCTTGGCTACTCAGCGTAGAACATCTGGAGGACTCTCCCCGATGATGGTGGAAAGCTGGAAAGGTGGGAGGCGCAACGGGACATCCTACCTGAAAGTTTGGTGACAGATGGGAGTTGAACCCGGCACTATTGTGACCGGGTGATGGCACATCTTGTAAGACATCGTAAAGCGGACTCTCATCTAGGATAGACATTGACCTTCTACTACTGGATCTGGTTTGGTGGGAGCCCTCCCCACCGCCGCCGATGCAATCTGGATTGTGATGATGACGAATGTGATGAGAAGGATGATGCAGCATGGTAACGTCCACGGAGGAATGTTCCTGGGTAGAGTCAACAGCCGTCACTCTCCCAGGAATTTTCTCATTGCCGGCAGTAGGCACAGTAGCAGGGGGCGATACTAGTGTGGATGAACCGGGATGGGAAGATTGCTGCGGTGATACTGAAGAAGGAAGAGTTATCGGTGATGGCACGCAAAGTTGCTCAGTCGAGTTTGAAGTTTGCGTTTGTGTGGAAATGAACTTGGCAGATTCCTTGGCATTCTCAGAATGCTTTGTTTTTGTAGGAGGACTCATTGAACCATCCGAAACGCTTGTACTATTGGCAGGAGGAAAACGAGACGGAGCAGCGGCAGCTGCCTCGACTACCGCTGCTGCTGATACAGTTGCTGGTGTTATCTTCTCATTTCTTGGCTTACTAGTTGAACGCCGGAATGGGAACAACTTGCTCAACAAAGACTTGTCTGAAAATAAAAGTATTTTTTATTGTCTTGTCGTCAGATCTCTCAGCAGAAAGTTGAACGTGAGGAAGAGAAAAAATAATCTTTGTGTAAGTCTCTTTTTTTAAAGAGAAGCTAATGAATCGTAAAGAGCTATTGTTGTGCATGCTGCAAAGGAATTTTTTTCTCCTCTCACAAGAAAAACATTTTCGCGGCATATCCGTGTAAAAATGCTCATGCATATTCGCCGGCACTTAATTCCTGTGCACCCCTCTCTAATAACGAAGGAGATCAAAGACTTGATAATGATTGTATTCAAGTTGCTCTCAAACTTGCTTAATTTACATGAGTGACATGCGTGCTGAGCAAATGCAAGCATTTTTTTGTAATCTGGGCAGCACTATTTTAAGCTTTCATTTAAAGGAGAGAGACTACTTACTCTTTTTACTCTTTTCACAATCGCCGCCAGTGTCACTGTTGCTCGCAGTAGAGGGAATTGTAGCCGTTCGAAGGCTCCTCATTGCACGTGAAATATGCTCAATTGTTGAACTTTTGCCCTTGCTTCGTTTCACTTCCTCGTCGTCCTCAACAGTGTCATTCATGCGACCACAGGACTTGGATTTTGGCAGCCTAAGAGAGTACCTCCTATGTCCCGTTGAACCAGACATCTGGGTTACCTGAACATTCGTCGTAGTTATTTAATTGGCATGTACATTACTTTGCGTAAATTATAATGTCTATTTTATCATTTTGCGCGCGCGGAGGTAGGTAGTAGGTACATATGTCACCCCTTTTCCCCCTCTCTTGAGATACATAAGTTAGTGTATGTAGGTAAAAACCATTTTCATGTTTTGACCACTTAACATTATTTTATGACTTATGACTTTTATTGCTACTAATGATGAGTCATTACCGCAACGTCTCTCTGTCGAATCAGCTTGAGTGAATTATGTCGCTTCAGCTTGGGAGAGGGTGCAACTTCAATCAGATCCTCGCCAGTGGATGTGGGTGAACACCGGTTATGATCACCTGTCGAGGTGGCCGAGTCCCAAGACTGGTGCGAAAAGCTCATCTTGTCTATACAAGCAGTCCAACACATAATTTGTCTACAAAGTTTCCTTTTTTAGAGTGCAAAATGAATTTATGAGGGCTTCTCTTCGAGGACTTGCTTTCATTTCAAGTTAGAACAGCTTGTACCCTTGTTAGCTAGTTAGTGCTAATTACGAAATGTACTCACCCTGATCCGGACAATTTGGATGCAGCAAGGCATCCAACGTCATCCCTTGCTGGTTGGCCATAAACGGGAGTGTCCCATCAAACTCATGAAAGTTAGCAGCGACCATGTAGCGAAAGATATCCGGAGTGACTACAAAGTAGCCTCGGGACGTCTGGTACACTTTGCGATCCTTGATTAGCTTTTCTAGAGTTTGGAAGACAAGCTCTCTGCTAGGACAGCTCATGGTGGGAAAAGACAATTGTAAAGCCGACATAATCGAGTCAACGAATGCTTCTTGACCTGAAAATAGAACATCGTCGATTTGCGTTGGAGCGTGAAATATTTCATAATTTTTTTGGGCATCAAACTGTGAGCGCGTTCACACTATTTACAAATGTCATTTTTTATTATGACGCAGCAATTTCTTTTTTGTGTAATGCTTTCAGTTACAACTCATTCGCACCTTGTACGTTTAATTAAAAGTGCAA
The DNA here is from genome assembly GCA_027744115.1 of Acrocyrtus sp. NNG-2020. Lineage (NCBI taxonomy): Eukaryota > Metazoa > Arthropoda > Collembola > Entomobryomorpha > Entomobryidae > Acrocyrtus > Acrocyrtus sp. NNG-2020. The sequence goes on along the minus strand of JAHZND010000467.1, from coordinate 22,259 downwards.
TCAAATTACAGGAACGAATTGGTCCATTGGCGCGAGCAGTTAAAAACTACACACCAAAAGGGTTTCAGCTGGTGCCGCTCCACTCAACAACAAGCAGTTTTCAGTCTGTTACACTGTTGACAGTTTTTTTGCTGACAAGGATGGACAGCCTTTATTTGTGTAGCCAATAGGTAAGGTACTAACAGCAGGAAGTTAATTATTAAAAGTAGGATAAGCATATTCACTCAGTCAATGTAAACAGAGCATTACACTCTCTGAATTTTTAAAGATCCAAGTAATGGCGCAGTGTAGCAAAAGGGGAAAACCACTTCACCATGAAATTCAATGAATTTTCTGAAAGGAAGGTGAATCTGACTTGAGCATGTCGTAACTCATTAATAAAGAAGAAAAAACTCTCACTTGTGATGATTCCTTGATATCATCGTGAAATCATTTTAAATACATTCTTGTCTAAAATTCTCTCTCAGATTTTATTTTGTACGCAACAGCAACAACGCAGTCGAAAAAGCGTATTATTTGCACACGTGGAACAAACTTTTCCGAAGAATGTTTGCTTACACACTGGTTATCACTATTAAATGCAAAAATTAAATCATAATTAATGTGACAAGCCTCAAGAAAACTGTGAGATGTTGTCATCGGGTTAGTAGGTTTGCAACAAGGACGGGATAATTGTGGCTTTTCTTCATTCACGGTGGTTTGCTGAGTAGGTAAAGTCAGAGAGTTTTTTTTCTTATAAAAAATCCTAATTTCCTTTTTCCATAAGTATGCCTATATAAATCTGTGAGAGGATTAGTATGATGAGATATGAAAGAAAATCAAGAGTAAAAAGTTCCAAACTTTTTAAAAGTCCTTTTAAGGTGTTTCTCTTCCTACATGTGATGATAAACGTCATTTTGATTCAGATTTACATCAGGAAAAGGGAAAGACAATGGCGCGAGCTGTTGAATTAGCAGCGTGAACATCCTAAATAGTGAGCGCACATTCTCCAAAACTTTATGCAATAAAAATCGTATGCAAATGAAAATACTCAAAAGTTCAAAAGCACTGCTTCACTAACCCAACGAAGTAAGCTCAAGGATGGCCCAACACAAAGAGTCCGAGAGTGGCGCAAATTGTCCTTTTTGAATAGGATCAGCAATCACCTCTTCGATTTCACCTGTAATCATCATAAATCAGTCAGCTTGATAGGGTTTAAGCTCATCCAACGTGTTTCAACCATTCTCATTACTATTACTATGTAAACCTTATACCCTCTCAGGTTTCTTCTTCTACCACCACCATCACCACACATATCTTTAGGGCAAGCTATTGAGAACAGTTTAATTTGCGCAGCATACAAGAAAATCTAACTTGATTTTTACGAGAGCTACCACTCTTTACGAACAGAAAGAGACAATAGGAAGTTCATCCACTTTAAAAGTCTACTACTTCTTATCTTTATTCTGTCATTAAAGTAGGAGGGTTGCATATGTTCGGCTAAAAAATGAAAGTAATTTGACTCTTTTTACTAGCTTACCTGTCCCATAAAGTACAAACATAATATCGCCATAAATACGCAGTAAATGATAGGGATTAAAATCTGCTCAAGAACTTCTCTGTAGCTGAAGAGCGTAATTACTATGGCTTAAGCACATTATATTTTTTTACCTATAAATTCAATCCGGTATCCTGCAGGACTTCGTAGCATTTGTCTGGACCAAGCTGTCCTCAAAATGGATAAAAATTTTGGTAAAGCACCAACAAGGATGGTGGATGGCACAATGTAGCCCTTGTACTGTATGTTTTGAAATGTTGCACTTAGCGCAGAATTCCAGTGGCATTGAGCATTTGCCTCCTTGAAGCCCTGTGATAAAAGAAAAATAAGTAAATTATTTATTGTACGGTTTTTGGGAGAAGGCGTATCGTTTTTTTTTTGCTAAATGCAGCTATCAAGCTTTGTACATATAAACATTGTAAATGGGCTTAAAAATCTTCTCAGTTCTAGAGCCCATAGAAAATAATAAGCTGACAAGTGCTACAAAAAATGAAAAGAAAACATGAGCTTTCTTTTGCAAGACGAGGAACTTTTTTATGCGCTTTTTTCCTCGCATACTTGTTGCAATAACAGGCTGCAAAAGCAATAATAAAAACTGCCTAAGCTATATAAATGCACCAACTTTCCTGCTTGTAGGAACATTTGCGTTGAAGGAGAGCATGTACTTATTTTCATCAACGTTGTCATTTGTGTCATTTCCTGCATAAGATTTGATTTTTATTTTGTGTTCCTTCCTAACAGCTAAGAAAAAAGGAACGACGACAACTACGTGAGCCTGCAGATCCGGAGAAGATGAACAAGTGTAATGACAGTATGGGAAGAGGTGAATGCACACAAGGAAAGAAGAAAAAAAGAGTAGGAAGGAATGTATCCAACTGAACAAATTTTTTTTTACATGTTGCATGCTTCAGCGTCAGGTTCAATCAGTGTAAGAGGGTGGATGGAAAATTGTTTTGGATTCCCCATCTTGAGTTACCGTTTTTTCTGCTAGATATAAAAAATGCAAACTGCTAAATGCTTCTCAGAAAAGAACATTTTGGCAAGCTCACAATCGAAAATGGAGCCTTCCTTTCTCATGCATAATGTGCACTTGCCTCCTTTTTCACATTGGATTTTTGTGTGTACCCACTTCAGACAAGAAAAAACACATAATCTAAAAACGAGTGCCTGGTTGGTTATACATACTAAAATTGAGAATATGTGAGCTTGCCTTGAAAAAGCAAATTTATGTTTTTAACACTCCTAGATTTAAATAACAAACATTTATTTAACGGAATATCAGCAACATTTACGTCCCATAATTTTTCCTTTTGTTCATTCGGGAATTTTTTAGATTCAAAAAGTGGCTAAATAAAGGCACAGGCATGAGCAAACACTACCTGTCTCCAATTTTAGCAACAATGTGAAAGAAACGCAATTCAAAGTTCTTGTATTCGTGAGTTGCTTCATTTTGTTATGAAAAAGCAGCACTTTAGTAAGTGTAATGCAAACTTTGCAGACGCTTTTGGAGGTCGGGCAGTTATCATGAGATTTGAAGTGTATTCGAAAGACAAACACAGGAAAGGCTTTTCAGAAAAAAACTCCTTTTGGAGGTGCGTTTTATTTACCTACATTCATATTTTCATGGACGTTCTGGTAAAATCAGGTAAATATTATGCACGCGACCATCCACATTTCGTTTCACAATTTACCGCATAGGCTATACAGAAGGAAGTTAAGAACGGTATAGAGCTTTGGAAAAAAAGTTCTTTCAAGCCCATAATTAAAGCTGCCCTTTTGCTCCGCTTTGCAGAATCACGCTTGCTTTTTTCTTTGCCTACCGTTCTAAAAACTTTTGTGCTCTTTCTCTAGATTCCTGAATTCATTTGCTTCAAACACATTGAAAAGTATGACAAAGTAGTAATTGGCAATCAATCCATTTCTATTCCATTAAAGAAAGGTCTGATGGGGTGCTCATGTCTGTGAGCGTATTCTACAGAATTTCAGCATTGAATTGTATGGGTGAGTTTTTTTTAGTGATTCACTACAGCACGCAAACCCAAGCTATGGAAAACCATTTTGAAAAATTCCAATGTCAATCTTACCATAAAATCCTAATATGCATGTAAATTGGTAAGTCATGACATGAGAAAACCTCAACCCTGTACTTGATACAAAATGCGCTTCAAGTGATTTCCTCGTTTTACTACATCTCCCATTTGTCCTTCACCCTTCAGTAACAAGTAATACTCGAAATTGTAATTTTATGCGTTAAAAATCCCCCTCTGCTGCACCGTTCCAATACAACATGAAAGGGTCCTAGGGTGTTCCATAAGTAGCAAGAATTAGTCCTACTTTTAAGAGGATAATGTGCTTGCCCAAAAAAAGCTTCTTAACTTGTTTCCAACGCATAGAAATTATTTACTGGCTCGATAGGGAACTCTCAGTCATTCTCTTTTTACTACGACAAGATTTTTTTTACACATCCTGTTCATTCCCTGACTTTGTTTTGCCTCTTCCATGATTCATTTTTGCAATAAATGCTGACTTAGAAAATAAAATGCTCATTTATATTGCCTGTGCAAATGCTGAGCCTGCAAAATCCACTGCTACTTAAAATGCACAATCATCCTCCCTAACCTAGCACTGCTCACTTTTTTTAATGTCGTCCATCCTCACTACTAGTAGAAAGAAGCATTAATGTTATCTGCAAAGTCATCGCGAGAGCTGCATTGAAAGGAGCTTTTGCGGCTACTAACTTGCTTCTCCTAGATTGCAAATTTTTCTGTGCATATTTTAATCTTGAATAAGTGCACGTCTAATTTAGTGACTGTAGTTGGTAGTCTGATTCGCAAAGCAGCCAAGTTTACCAAGGCTAAATATGCATTTCCATTATCTCACGAAAGCAAATAAATTAAGAAAAAATAACAAAGCTTTTCTGAAGAGTGCACTGTACAATTTGTCCAAAGGTTACGTTGCCAGTTTGTACGCAGAGAAGTACCTCACTTCACATATCAGAATCGGAAACCTGAGACATTAAGAATATCGTGTATTTATCACACTAGGAATCCATCAGGACAAGTTGTACTGTCAGCCGTACACTCAAAACGTGATGTCATTTCACTCGGTGCTCATGTTTTTATAAACTGACGCAGTTACTAGTAGTTGCTGGTATAACGAAGTTAACATCGATTACGTAATTCTGCTGCATGTATAGCCCCTCTAAGAACACAACTTTGCTCTAGGAGGCTTTTAAAAGTTTTTTAGACGAAATTGTGAAAGAGGAATTCAACTTTTCTTTATTTTTTGACACTATCTCTTAAGGCGGAGCATAAAAGCGCGCACATTTTTACGTTTCATATTTATGTGAATAGGCACTCGAGTAATTAGCTTTGATCGTCGATTCATTCACCGTGGGAATGTAATTTCTGCAGCCACTTCACCGTTGATTGATAACGCTGAAGAGCATTGCTCCTTTTTTACTAGCCCATCATATATGCCAGGAGGCTTGAGTGCAAGTAGAGATCCGCATACTACTAAAAAAACGGTGCTTGTTCAGAGTGCTTCTATGAAATGCAAAAGTGCATGGGCGAATGGAGAAAATACGCTTGCTAGTAACTAGTAACTGCAAGCAACAAAAAATAATCATTTTCAAGAGCCAAGTTAAGTGATGCCGTATTTTAAATCGTGCCAATAGGCTAGCTAGGTAGAACGATACCCTACCCTAACTAATTGACCCTTGTTTGATTCTCGTCATTACCGTAGCTTTAGCCAAAGATAAGAACTTCTTAAGGTACCACACTTCCTTAATGTAATTCCAAAAAGGATAAAAATTCTAATTTTGGAAGACCACCAACAGCACTTTGCATGTAAACTGCCATTCCTTTGGCTCATTGATCAGCGTGATGGAAAACCGAAAGTATGCCCTAAACTGACTTGTAAAGTATTTTTAGCTTTTCTACTTTGCAAAGGATGAAGGATGCCTTCAAGTCGTAATAAAGTGAAGTTTTCATTCGGGTGATGACGACACAGCAGCGCAGCAGCTTGTCCGCCTGTTAGCGAATTTTATGATTTTCATGTAAACCAACTTCATTTTTAGCTGGGCTAGAGCAGTTGCTCATATTTAATCATAATCATAATCATCAACTGACATCATCATGACAAAAGGTGAAAATATCTCGAATGCTTTCTAATTTACAACTTTTCCTAGTCTGTGTACGCTGTCATTTGTGTGTCAGGAAGCAACAAGAAATCGTCAACTCCATTATTGCGTATAATAATACGTGCTACAGCTCTTTTCTGTCCGGCTGAATGACGACATGCCACGCTTATAAGCTGTTATTAAGCATTGTTAAAAGCTTTTCACCTTATGAAAATTGGGAAAAAGTTTCTCGACTTGTGAGAACATCTTTACCTTATACAAGTACAGTGCATGGAGTGAGTGGTCCACTTCAGCCGTGCTTGATCCCAAAAAGGCTCCATTAGTTGATGATGGTCGAGTTGCACCTCCCCCCGTTGACGAGGATGATTGCAAAAATTGCTCCAACGGATGATGCGTTGATTTGCGATGGCTCTGAAGATGAAACATACGGAGGGGGTCCCATTGTCATTATTTCGGTGAGTATGCAGATTTTATAATACTCCTATTATTAATGCTCAGATAATTTACCTGTATGAAACTGCTTCTGTTGCTTGCGAGCTGCTCAGCAGTGATTGAATTACTACCGCATTTAGCAGCGTTGCCGCTGTCATTCGATACGACTTGGCGATTGTACGGATTGCCAATGGGAGAACGGTGGGAGGCCAAAAGATCATCATCCTCGTCATCATGAAGAGGAACGCCGGGGGTAGAATCAATTCCATTCTTACGTCTAGCGGTGCCGTTGAAAGCGAAAGGATATGGGTGAGATTGATGGCCATTGACAAGGGGTGCAAACTTTATGGCAAGGCAGTCCTGAAGTAGAACTAGATATTTACGAATTGCCGTTGTGTCGCTAGCAGATCTATCATTCGGTCCGGTTTGGCGGAGCGGAGGTAGTGGCGGCGGCACTGAGTTTCTAACGCACTCTCTTGCAGCTTGAAGGTCATTTTGAAGATTGCTGGGCTCCTCTTGATGATGATAAGAACCAGGCGGAGCGCTCGTGAAATGAATATTCCCTACACCCCCACTTGTGCCAGGAGCAGCATTACTGTACGAAAAAGCCTGACTCTGATTTGTGGTCGTGGCGAGGTCTTCCGGCACCTTTTGCCGCTGGCCGAAAAGTGGAGCCATTTAGAGAGTGTAAGATTAATTTACTTTGTTGTTAAATAAGAGTGGTCAGCCTAATTTCACATTTTCCTCCATTCTGCGAATTCTGTCGGGACTCATTCGCATCTGTTTTTCCATAAAATAATGATAGCTCACGGATGGTTCACTAACGACGACAAGTGGGCGGCTATAAGCATCTGTGGGAAAAGAAAAAGAAAGAGGGTGAAGGAGTCTCGTTAAAATGGGCAGATATTTTCCTTTTAGAAAATGTGTTACGACGATGAGCAAGACACTCGCTGATGGATGGTCTTTTAAGTGAGCACTTTCAATAAGAATGTGGATGTCAAGTCCCAAAAATATGCTTTAATAGCTGTAATTCTGTGCTATTTTGCATTGAGAGAAGAGCTCATTTGATTGAGTATTTGAGTTCACTAGGCCATAACGAGGTAAAAATTTATACAAAAAATCAGCAGGAAGTTTAAAAATGCCTTTTTAGTCAAATCTCAGTTTGAGTTGGTTTGATACGGGCAAGGATGATAATTACAAGCTACAATGAACAGGTTTCCCACTGGATTTATCATTTGAGCACCCTTGACTTTTTCTTTTCACATTTTCTCTTTTCCGACCTTTTACAACATTAGACAAAACATTAAAAGATTCTCATTGAAAAATGTAAATTTTTTTCTTCCTCCTTCATGCACTACACCACACTTAATCAGTTTTCTGTACAAATATGGAAATTTTCAAAGGTAAATAATTTATGTCTTCAAATTATATCTTTAGAATTCTCATTAAATGTTTTTATGTGCCCAAAGCGCTAATTGGCCTTGTTTACGATTATTACAATTGTAAGTAGAGACTATATAGTACAATACGTGAGTAATACCTATCTTTTGTTCCTCGTACCTAGTACCTAGCACACACACACCATACTCATAGTCAGTTCCACGATTTTATTTAGTTTTTTAATAAATGCAACAGATTAATACACCTACACAGAGTTCTCTCGTGATTGATTTGTACCCGTTGGCTGAATCTGCTTTAATCACATCACCAAACCAATGTCTAGTCAATCTAGTCAGAAAAAAAGGGAGAGAGAGAGATCCGCCTGTATAGTACGGACGCACATTTTGTGGCATTCTTTGGCAACAAAGATTACACACACGGGGCAAAATTAGACGCCACTGTAACAAGTAATTAATGCTCTTGTTAGAACATTATTTTGCAGGTGAATGTTGTAAAAAAGACGATTAACGTGAGTTATGAATACGCACACTGTTACGGTTTCGTGTTGCAGAGCAATTATGGAATTGTAAGCGATTTAGGACTGATATTTATGGAGCACATGTCAAATAGTAATTACTCCGCAAAGGCCTCTCTCCACTTGGGCACCACTAAACTCATTTTAAAAAAAGTATGAACCAAAGCCAAAAAATTATCTGTTTCAGAGAGCTCAACCCTGTGCAATAACGAGGAATCGTTAGAGTTATGTCTTCGGCTAAACACGTAAATAAGCATCTTTAAATTAGTCTACTTTATTGTTGATTCCTTCAGTTTTTTCCTTATTCGTAAACCACCTTGAAACGCCGGTGCGTACTATTGTACAATATTGGATTTCGCAATAGCACACAATCATTTTACACCATCTTGTTATCTTCTATATGGGTCACTGCAGAAGTTGATTCTGCTTTCTTAATTCAAGAAGAGACGATTGGCACAAGGTATAAGACAATAAAAAACGTTGAATCAGAACAAACACATTAATTTCGGTAGAAAAAAAGCCGAAAGTCATGATACATGCCAAGATTACACCAAGTACGGAACTTTTTCCTTTGAAATGCGAAAAAAATATATTGCTTTAAGAAAAGGCAAAAATATGAGAAACCGTAGTGGATATAGTATGCTCATCGTAAAAACCTTTTTTTACAGAAAGTAGCAGCTACCCAAAAAGTTGTAATTGTAAACGGAGAGCGTATAGCATCTCATCTCACACCTAGTTTTCTGTTCAGTGTATATTTATGTTCGGTAAAAATTAATGCATTTTACGTTATACCAGTGTGACGCTAAGTAGAGGAAAACAAAAAATGTGAAATTTAATGTATATCTAATAGATATTAATATTATTATATAAAAATTTGACAAAGGCACACTTTTGCAACTGAAACGCAACACGAAGGAACAAGGAAATGCAGTAACAGCAATAATAATAATAACATCTCACTTTACCATCATCGCCATATCATGCCCATACTCAATTTTTTAAAACTGAACGAGCTTTTTTTAATGAAAGTTTTGCAAAATGAAAAAGATTTTTCAGAGTGACTGCATTATTGATGCCTTCAGTCTGCAACAAGAACAGGCACGGTATGGTTCCGTCTATATCTCGGTATGAAACCACGATGACCACAAAAACTGCAGTCTAGTTCCTTTTTTGAAAAATATCAACATTATTATTCTCGCCGTCCTGCTTTCATACCAAGTACCTCTTTTGTCAATTCATCCCTCTCGTATTTCCCCTGGTGATGGGTAGAATCGTGACGAGAAGGGAGAGGACTGAGAATCAATAATATTGTTCGACTGGGATGAAATACATTTTTTTACTAACAATTTTATCATTATTACGCTGCTGCCATCCGTATTTCCTACAAAAATTTTTTTTGTCTTCGCTGTGCTATCTAGTTTAAAAAGAAAAATGACAGCCAACAAATCATTACAAACGAAACAATTTTTTTCTTTCTAGACTCATGCTGACCACAACAAAATCATTATTGTGCGAACTATATATCACATTTCCATATATTATGCTAATTCATCAGTATTACCAGAAGAGACTGCAACTGCTGCTTATGGTGCTCAGGCAGGAACGCAAAAGAACGAATTTTATAAAAACAACAACTGATGTAAGTGGTTGTAACACAATACACCACCGCACAACTATGGTCATGATCTGCTTATTTATTCACGATGCTGCAAGCAAACCATAACAAGCCTTTTATACTGTTGGACTCGCGGCCAGCTAAAAATTCCTTTCAGATTTTGTTGCTTCATCCTCGTATTCCCATTAAAAATCTTGGTAATGTATAATTCCCAAGAGTAGCCATGATTGTCACCGTTGCAAGAACTAACTACATTAAAGTTCTAAATGAGACATTTTTCTTATTTGCTTAATTATATTTTTGTCACAAAACCTTTCATATTTTTTTCTGGGGGACTATTGGCTGTTGAAGGTAAGCCGTTCTTCAGAAGGAAAAGGAGGAATTCCTTGGAATGGAAGAGATTGAAAAATGTGTTTTTTGTCTTCGTGTTCGTGTCTAGGTACCAAAAATATTAAAACACAATTCAAGTTTTTCTACCTTATTGCAACTTGCAACGGTTCCTTGTGGTGGTGTAATGTGAAGTAAAATTATGCAGTCCAGTTCACCGCCACACCGCAGAGAAACAGTAACGATAAGTGACTAGTTGAAAATTAAATTAGACAGTCCGATTTACTCAATGATTTGTGAGTGGTGCAATTTGATCTTTGATTTTTATTGCGTTAATAAACACGGGCGATGTAATCATCCCTGTCAATCAGAGTTATATCATGGCCGTTACGCTTTTCCTAAAGGAATGGCGCCGACGAAAAGAGCACGTCAATCGTCAATTCAACATTAGGGACACCAAGCGGAAAAATTATTTCAGAACGCTGGCGAATTTCATCGCCTTCAAGAGTCCAGAAAAGCGACTTTGAGCTTTAAAATATTCATACGTATATCGCATTATCCAACATTTTAAAATACCTTTGAATTATGAAAGGTCATCCCATGTAAATTAGCGGATACAAACGTTTAATTACCTTTGTTAATAAATCACTTTTGCATACTATGTCGCACTTCACCAAATCTCAGCAAAACGCAGACAGAAAACCACATTACTTCATCTCATCAGTGACATTTTTTGTAGTAACTACCATTGCTGTTGTCACAGTTGGAGCTTTCAAATTAATAAACTTGTTGCCAACTTGTACCTCAGCTCATTTAATTTGATGTAGTGGAGTTTTTTATTACTTTACAGAGGTGAGCACGCTGCAACAGTTCGAATAAGGGAATTCCCGGTTTATAGTTATTTGTAATAAATTAAAAACTAATTAAGAGTCAGGGACACTAAACTTGTTCCCTAACCTCAGTAAGACATTTTGCACCGCATCGGACGCAAAAAACCAGTAATCGTGTTCCGTGCATTCAAATTCAATTCCATTGCCAAGCAAGAAGCTATATTCAGTTGTGGTGCGTGCCGCATTCCCATCTAAAAATCTAAAAAAGGTGCGGTCTTACAGTTACAGAGGTGAAATGCTACAAGAGTTTGACATATCCGTGTTCCACTAATAAAACCAATACAGCCATTATTACGTAGAAAACACAATCGTAAAAAATCACAACTCTCGTATTTGGTATGCTGGACCTGTTATTTCTCCACAGGAGATGCATGAACGAAAAACTGAACTGACTAAAAACGGTAAGAAGCTAAAGCTTCCGGCTTGTTTTGGAGAAAATTAATGCATGAGACATGCTGCTCATCTAAACTAGGCTAAGCCAATTAGCAAAATAGGGTAGGGAGCCAGCTCGTCACGAGTCCTTGAAATTCTACCACATTCACCAAAATGTAATTAACGAAAATACTCTCAAATATTGAGCAATATTTATTTGAATGTCAAATTACATTGACTCATTGCCCTCTTGATGAGGTGACATTGAATCAGTCTCACTAATAATACGCCACCACCACACTCCCACACAGCCACATGTACTTTACAATCTGACTAATTAGAATAATGGGGCAAATCCCACTTCACTTTTTTTTAACTCTCCCCAGCAGCATTATAAATTCTGTTCATGAACATTTTGAAGCGTGCGTCGTTCTTGCGGAAAAGCTTCAAAGCTCTCTGTAAAGTACAAGTCAAACATGAAGTAATAATGGAAAATATAATGAATTGCATGCACTTGCTAAAAACTGGATGCGTACTCAAAAAAATTGTTGTCAATCGAAGACTCATGTATAATCAAAAAATATTCAAGGACGACGCATTGGGCATCTCCTCCAGCCACATGCTGGGAGACACAACATAAAGAAAATTATTTCCTTTTTGCTGGCTACTACTATAGCACCTTGTGAATGGGAGAGTGAGTGCAAAAACAACAATAAAAGTTGCCAAATGATGAGATGCGATTTGATTAGCAGGCTCCTCCTTTAAACAGCAAATAAAGCAAACTGCACATGTTCTCCCCGAGACGAAGTGGACAGCTAGAAGTAAATCATTAAAAAAGTAACGTCATCATATCGCCCAATATCTTTACACTAATAATGATTCACATTCTGGTAGCTGTGTGCGTGTGCTATATCTTCCGTTTGAGGTGCATTCCGATTCGTATGCCCAGCAACACCCATGTCTCACTTTTAAAATGAGTCTATAAGCCTTGCAAATTATTTGTCTTGCAATTGCGAAAATGGATTTGAATTGTAAGTAATAATCAAATCGAAATGATGATGAAAGAATGAGAAAACCAGTTGTCTAACGGCTGGCTAGTCTCGTGCATGGGTTATCTCTCCTTGTGCAATTATCTTTTTTACTTATGGGAAAAGGTACTACGTAACAAAATTGTCATCTGTCATTCAAAGAATCATGGTTATTATGTCGCTGAGGCATGAAAACCAAACCCTAGACTTAATTCTCGGTTGAATTTCAGAATTCCCTTATATACGTGAACATGATATTGGCGTATTTTACTCTGTAGAGGCACGTAGGCTGGCAAAAAAAGATTTTTTGATACTTTCCTGACCGCAAAATAAACATTCCTCAGTATTATGATATTATTTATGTTTCATCTTTCGTCGTCGTTGGCTCGGCAGAGGATTTTTCAATAATAAAATGAAACTGCGCACAAGTCTCTCCTATAAGATGGGCTGGTATTTGGAACTTGAATGACATGACATGTGAGGCCTTGAATCTTTATTACTTATATGGGAATGGGAGTAATATATTTTACTATCTCTCCATTTCCAAAGTATTAGAAACTTTATTATCGATTTTCCAAAGAAAGGGAAAAACTTCATGCAAAAGATGTCATTTTCCCTCACGCATCTCTGATAAAAAAGAGTCAGATTTTCCGTTCATGCGTGTACATTATATATAGTCGTATGTAATCCAATCCAATCGTGATCAGATCATCCTTATTCGTTATTATTGCTAGTCAAAGAGATAATTCAATTTGAATAAGTATTATTGGTTACAAGTCAGAAATTTATGGTTATTCGTTACTGACTAGAAATTTAGCCACGGCGCGTAATGACATTTGATAAGTACCAAGAAAAATAACAAAAAAATTTTCCCACAGTCTTCAAATGACATCCCATAAAGAGTTCCTTGCCTGTGCGTGTAGTTATGTAAATTATAAATCACACAGTCACATCCCGCATCACTTTTCTGCAAAAGCGAAAAGCGAAACGCTACCGAAGAGGAAACATGTTTGCGCTTTTCATTGCACTGTAGCTGAAACGAAGGATGCACGTGTACGTACAAAAAAAATTGGCTAACCTTCTCATTTCTCCGATTGAGTTATCAAATTTTTTTCCTATAACCTTTCTGATTACTAATAGGCGGACTATTGGCTTCTCACGTCTGGCAAAACGATGTTGCTCATAAAATGTACCAATGTCAGAAAGAACACCAAAAACACTCCCCGTGCATAGCATTCAATTACACTTCAAAGCTAAATATTATCACGCATCCTCTGCTTTTTTTCCGAAGACTACTTTTTTGGGGTTTTCATTTTTCGTTGAAAAGAAAGTTAATTAAGATGAACTGCACAATATGATACATGCCGAAGCTTATAATTTGTATTTATAAAACTCCTTTTAAGTGTTGCATGCAATCATGCAAATGTTACCAGTTATACCAACAATAGAAGTTAGTTACGCCTCCAATAAAATATCCATCCGCTACATAAAACGCAAGGGATTATGGCAATGATCAAACCATTTTTAAGAAAGTGTCTTCCTGGAATATTTATTCCCTTCGTAATCTTGATGGAAGAATTAGTGCACAAAGGAAAAAAGGCTTAACTTGCAAGGAAGGAGAAGATTTAGTATATTTTATGGCGTTGAAACAAATAGACTGTGATATTGCAATATTTCAGTGTTAGGAAAAGATGTGAAAAATTTTTTACTGTGTATAGTAAAACTCATTTACAAAGCAGTATATTACGGCACTCCTCCATTTCAGGTAATTCCTTTAGCACAGTCAAGCCAAATTAAATCTGAAGGAGGTTTTGATAATTCTTCCGGACTTGCTTAAGCATAGAAAAGTCTTTGAACTTGATCCATAACTTAATGCTCTGTAAGTGTCGTGTTCTTTTCAAAATCACAAAACAAACTGTCTGCCATTTACCACACTTCCTCTCAATTCCATAATCTTTAGCGGAAGCACTAAAAATCCAACTTACACAAATTAGTCTTGCCTCTTTAATTCCATTTCCATTCAAGAAAATTATCCCACTGCTTTTTAATGGTTAATGTTAAGAATACTCATTCCTGTTTTCTGTTTCGAGAAAGATTTTGTCCAAAATGTGCGATTATGGTTGTCGGTTTGAAATACCATCATCTCTCTTTCTTTTTTTATATTCTTATCATTTCCGTAAAAGCATTTGTTGCGTTTGCATGGTCTGAAAGAGACGTAGGTATATCACATAACTACACTTGCCGACTTCAAATACCATAAGTGGGTAAATTCATCTTGTCTAATTCAAGACCAAAAGGAGTAAAAATGCCAACAAAAATCAACATTCCGAAAACTCAGATAAAAAAAGTATGCGTTATTACATAAAGCAGTACGGGAGCCAAACAACAGCTTCCATCATCAGCACTCCTTCGCTCCTGCTCGTGCTCAGTCAATTGAAAAAACACTGGTGGCGATGTGATGAAAATACCGTGCAAACCCTGGGCTCTACGAATTCAAAAATAATTTTCCTGAATTCCACATATATTTTTTTTCTTTTCAGTCTGACGGGGAACGTTTTGTGTCTTGTGAGTAAGCATAAACAAAGCAAAATTTTCCTAAAAAAAAACTGAGCAACTGAGCAATTGAGTGAAGAGCTTGAACTTGATCATCAAACAAAATCCATTACGTACTACACACATACAAAACAGACATTAGCAAAACAGCAGAATAAACTCACACGTGTAACTCGAAACGGTACACACAGTAAATGTGCTTTATCACTGCCTTCTGCAATTGGTTTGACTTGCACTATGGAATGGAGAGAGACACACACATTTTTAGTTTTTTTAAAAAAAATTTTGTGCAAAGTCAACAAAAAATATAAAGTGCACTTGAACGCTTGTTAAAAGATATTTTTTGGTGATTAGTTATCCCTTTTTATATATATCGAAATCAAGCCTATCTGTAAGCTTTCATTTTTATCGTCCAAAAATAAAGTGGGAAATAACTGCTATAATTGCTCGTTACTTTGTTGACTGATAAATAACGCACTGCACTTGTTTTCCTTTGCCTTTTTGGGTGGGCCTTGAAGAATGGTGGGAGCTTTGAAGTTTTTGTTCAATGGCCGGAGGTGTCTAAATAAGATGCAAACTATACTTTCAATATTTGGCACTTTTCGTCATTTTTTCAATATTTATGGGCAAGCTTTTCCAAAATATTGCCAATTTTACTCTCCTTGCGATGCAAATAAAGTCGAACCGCAAAATTTCACATTTTTTCCTACTCGTAACTTCTCAAACTTAGGCTTTCATGATATCCCTACGTTCTTGGGTGGACAAAAGTTATGCCTGTGCTGTTTCTGTTGTAATGGCGCAACTTTCAAAAAATTTGAATTAAGTGCGTTGTAAAAAAAAAAGTTACAAATTTCAATATTACTTTAAATCCTTTTACAGCTCAATTCCACTGTTGAAACTCAGAGAAGCGGAGTGGTAAAAGTACTCCATTCTTTTACTTGTTGAAGATAAATAATTTGTTTTTTTACTCGTTACGTTGAGTAGCTTACAAATTGACTCAAGACAACGGACAGGGAGCTGAAAATACGAGGAGTAAACTTGCATATTTGAACAATGCCCATAAAACTACCGTGTGACATAACAAAATTAAATACAGTAAGGAGGAATAACTGGTCTCCTTGAAAGTAAAGTTTGAATTTCATAAAAGCTTTGTGTTCCCTTGCACCTTTTCCATTCCCCTAGTGTTGGAGTTGTATAGCGCATTTCATTTTATTCATTGTTTGTACACTCAACACTGAGAGTACTGTGCTAAAAAACCAATAATAGTACTATAACAATAATTACATAATTGTAACTACTTATTGTTATTTTGGTAATCAGCAAAAGAATCTACAGCCGCACTAATCGTTAAGGAAAGATAAGAAAAGGAGCGTTTATTTGCTTGAGAAAGCATGAAATTATAATGATCCTGAGGGGTGGGCTGAACCCTAATACATACTGTCATAATCTGCAGCATCACGTTCTACCTGTTTAAAATGTACGGAGAGTATGCTAAAATGTAAGGTTGCAAATTTGCAACAAGTTTGAAAATTAAAAGAAAGCAACACTACTACTACTACGAGGAGAAATATGATATTGCAACAATCAACAATGTGGGTATAGCCATAACAGAAGAGATAAAGTCGTGCTGATTTCCCCTTTACGGCCCTCTTAAGCCGAGGACACTAACTTTTTTTGCAATCTATTCAATTATCACCTGCTGGAGTAAACATCTACTTGGCTATGCAATACAATTGAGGGTGGTCTCGAAATTAAAAAGTAACGCAAACAAGCCTTCCTGATATGGGATAGGCCGCGAGTTGATTAGTTTAACTGAAATTAATTACACGAGTAGATTTTTTAATAATGCGGGATGCAAATTAAAAATGTAGTTGTAGGTAACTGATTATGCACACAATTCAAGTGACACTGTCAGTTTAGGACATGAAATTGCGAAGTTTATGACAGCAATTTTAGACTCTTAAACGTTTGTCAATAATCCTGCCTATCACCGTCACCGCAAGAAAGATCATATGCAAACACAGGATAATTGCACAGTTGCAATTGTTGCAAATCAATTGTGGGATCGTGATGAGTGATTGACCAGTGAATCTATCCCACCATCACAATCCCACACATTCGTAGAATTAGTGATGATTATCATATTGTCATAAACAACAAACAATCAACATTTAAATACCGTTGCATGCATGCGTAGCTGTATAGCAGCGGAAGGAAGTAGAGTGAATTTTAGAGAGTTGTAGAATTACTAAAATGCGTGTAATTTAATGTTTTTAGTGCGTTTAATATGGGTGCAATTCACATTTCCGAAAGAAAATTTGGCATCAGTGTCAGCAGCGTTCAAATTCAGTAAAACCTTTCTTGATGCGTGCATGTACCTACGTATTTGACAGGGCATGGTATGCCTAATTTACTTATGCATGAATGAGAAGTTTGCTTCCAGTTTTTCCCTTAAAGCAACAATTTTCCACTTTTCCTGCCATTCCTACATTTTTTACTATCTACCCAGCAATCACGCTTCGCAAATAACTTGATATGAATGCTAATAAGGTGGCCAGATAAGCATGACTGTTTTGGCGATGGCATCCCATGCCACTGAGAGAAAAGACAGTGTCAGTAGAAGCAATCATGAGAATATCGAATAGCAAAGCAGTGGCCAACAAACTACCAATTTGCATTATCATATGACACATTTCAATAAAGAAAATATTAGACACCTGCTTAAACTCTCATTGTTCTTTGATATTGGAAAAATTGCCAATGAAGATACTCTGTCACGTCACAGTTTGGCTGTTAGCTTCGTTAAAATTCAAGAAGCAGAGTGTTTTTGGATGAAAGTGAAAGAGATTATTTCACTACCACCACCCCACTGCATACTGCTCAGCTCTCCTTTTTTTAATGCCAAGCACTATTATTATTATGATTGCAATCATGTAAAAACTAAATACATTTTTGGTGCTGCTCATTGTTTACAAAAGGATTGGATGGAAAAATGCTTTTTGAAGGTTCTGTAATACCGAGCCGTTACTTTCCTCCTCCTGTCCGGTTCTTATAAGATCTCATTTTGAAATGCACCTACTTTTTTGTGTATCTACTTATTTAGCAGACTTATTATTTCTTTTATACACTTATCATTTGTCTTCATTATTGCATTGGCATACCTTACACTACACAACTAGCTAGTTTAACTTTAGATCCTATCTTAAAAATTGAAGTCCTAAATAGCAGTTTAGGCAGAAGTGAGTAGGTATTATGATTCATGTAGAATGCAGGCCCCTACTGATTGTTATTGGGGTACACTAGCATAGTATAATAGTCTGCTATATTCATATTTTGCAAACATGAAAGTATATATGAGACCCGACTTTTGAACTAATGAAGGAAATCACGGCGAACTGCAATACTGACGGAAGGCACAGGTTTTTCTTGTCTTCAAATTTAAGACATTTGCGGAAACTCTCAAATTCCATTGTTTGCAGATCAGCTATGGCTTTGCTCTTTGCTGTGCCTAACTAAGCAACTGTTTTATTCGGCTAGTGAGCCTACCTATGCAATGCACTTTTGAGTATTTTTTTAAATTGCTGATGCACTACCTTAAAAAATATGTTAGCTGTGTGGAATCCAATTTCGAATATAAGGCCACACATATTTTTTTTTCATTTTTGTGTGATGATTTGTAATCTTGTCTGATTGTTCATTGTTATATGTTATAAAGCATTGTTTACACTACTGGTACACTTACACAGACTATTGCACTGCATTTCAAAGAAGATGCAGCCAACTTTTACTCCCAGTGTACTGTTTTATCAGTCTGCATTCTCTTCAGTATCTCCTGAATCTTCATTTTTGTAGCTTCTGCCGTTTGACTGAATTCAAAGGATGAATGAATTTCTAGCTTTTTTGCACTCCTGCGCAAAAAAAATTGTAGCTTGGGCTAGCCCATTCACATTCAGCACACTTTGATAAGAAGACACGTGAAAATTCTAACGGAGTTACCTACTCATAAATGGAAATAAATGTTGAAACTAGTCTGAACATTAAAACATCATAATTTTACAAATCGATTTTTTAAAGAAAATAGTAATTCTCAGCAATTCTGCTAGTCGCTTACATTTTTTTACAAAGAAGGCATGGTCAGAATGCTACAATAATAATAATTCCACTTTTTTATGAAGATGACGCAGAACAGATAATGATTCTTTGTAGGTCGGGCGTCCGACTCGCATTTTTCATAGACCTTTTGCCATTCTCGACTAGAGAATAAAATGCATGAATGAAATTAAAGGAAGCCTACCTGTGATGATACTGTAATTTGTTAGTGAATTCAAATTTTTTCGTCTCAAGAGGGTTAAATTATATATGTCTCTCTTGTCATTAACTACAAAGGCTGTAGACGATGAGCATAATAAATGCATGACACCCCGTCGTCGTCCGTCATCCCAATCTCAATTTAATCTAAACGGTCATGCCTGAAACTTCTCACTGAGCAATTATACAGTAGAAAAAGTTGCAGAATCACTTGCGCTCACACTTACACCTTTTCCTAAATACGGAAAAGCACTACTAGCAGACAAACTAGCAGCAACTCTTTTATTCAATCTCATGAATCATCAACCTTTGGGCATCAACTTTTTCATTAGTACTTCATTCATCTGCAGTCTTTCCTGCTACTGTTCCTTCAGCAATAAATTTTCTGAATGAAAATGAGAGTATCGCAAGTTCAAGATCACTGTCATTTCCCTCTCCCAGTTGTAATTACGCATATGAATATTTGATTTTACACGACCAGACTTGATCAGTTTTAAACTACTGTTTAATAAAGTGAAAGACCAATGACCAGTTAAAAGAGTTTTAAGTGGATAGGGACGTCTGGGATTTTTTTGCAAATCATTTGCAACCGCTGTGACAGCAGCTTTCGTGACACATGTAGTGTTAATTTATTGAGTATTACTAAACCCACTACTTCAAAATTAATATGTGGGTAGAAAAGCGTGGGCATTACCTTCACCAACATCCGTCATATAAATGAGAGAAACGGTGAACCATAGCTATAGGCATGATTTTTTAAGGCGAGACAAGTCGTATATTTTTTTAAAACTTTCTGTGAAGAGTTAGTAGAAATCGACTATTTGCCATTATTTCAACATCTTCAACTGTATAGTGTCAATATTTTCTTTTCAAATAGGTATTATAACAGTTCACTTACAAATTTCAAAATCATTCACGTCATCAGCTCCTCAGATACCAATCAATACTAATACTTGCGGTTTCTAAGTAAAACCGAGGACATCAGACCAGCAGCCACTTTGGGAAGGAACTCTTTTCTTTTTTTGTTTTTTAGATGTAGCTTTGCTTACATTCATTCCATTATGAGAAGTGAAGCGCACGCACCACATCAACTTTTTACCACGAGATCAGTTCTCTAATTTCGCATTTTCACGATTATTATCTATTTTCGGGAAAAAAATTGTAATGAAGATATCACCGTAGGAGTTCGTTTTTGATGGTGCACGCACACAAACAACTCATGTCAAAGGAGTAGAAAACTATAGAACAGGATAAGGTTGTGGTTCAGCGTGTATAGCCACACTTAAGGGCTTTTGACAAATGGCTGGCTGCCCGAAGAAACTTTTTAAAAGGTTTTATTTTGCAATCTTCTATGTCCCTACTATGTATTGTATTATTATTTCACGAAACCTAATTCTAGGAATCTGTTTGCTTTTTTATAGCTACATGAAAATGACTTCTAACACTGCCACACTCACTAAAAATTAATATAAATAGAATATTTAGCGCGTGAAGGTGCTAAATAGGCAACGCAGTTACGTACACCTTGCGAAAAAAAAAGAAGTTACGAATTTCACAATTTTTTTAGAATAAAAGTTCACTTTTATTGCAGGCATGTAAAAGTGTTTGTCTTTGTTGGGCGAGTGCAGAAAAAGAAGCCTGCAATCTCTTCTTGTCCCATTCTGCTTACTGTATAACATTTAACGCAAAATGCACTCTTCCCACTGTTGCGAATTTTTCATCGATGAGTCCCCGTCAAAAAATATAAAATCATGAAATTCGCAAATAAACAGTACCTATGCCTTCTTCATGCAAGATCAACTTTTAGTAATTACATTACAATGTCACAATTTATTTTGTAAAGTTTTCTTTGCCGGCTTTGGCATAGGTATTCACCAACAGATCAACCATTCCGCGAGAATCGCGATATTGGGCCAACAATGAATGGCAATGGTAACAATGTCACACAGTGATGAGTAACTTTCGTACTCGCCCAGCCGTACTTCAAGACTGAATGTTTGAAGTAGTCTAGCGTGCGTAGTAGTTGAGAGGAGTGAGTAGAGCAGTATAGTACACTACCTAGACATTTGCGTTTTTACAAACCATGTATGTCCTAGTTGGTACTATGCATTGGTGCAATTGCGCTGCTGCGCTTTGAATCGTGTGAATTCTTATAAAAAATTGTACGCTTTGCAACACAAGGAACAAGTAGCCAAGTTACTGCTTAAAAAGAGTTGAGACGATGCTTTTTAGTTGCCGTTTGCGCTGCTGCGCTTTGAATCGTGTGAATTCTTATAAAAAATTGTACGCTTTGCAACACAAGGAACAAGTAGCCAAGTTACTGCTTAAAAAGAGTTGAGACGATGCTTTTTATGCCGTTATACTAAGCATTTCCCTACTTGACTGCTACTAGAAATAGAATCTTCAGTATGTAAAATTAAATGTAGAGGCAGGCCGTGCACATGGATAGGCAACACAATTTAAAGCAAAGCAAAATTATGTGCGATTTATCCCACCGGTGCCGGTATTATTAGGGAATTGTGAAAAGGACAAATAAACAGACGGCTTTACTTAAGGATCAAGATGAAAACTGCCGAATTGTAGAAATGCAGAGATAACTAGTAATCCGTCTACTGATAAAAACTTTCTAGATTGTTTAACACGAAAATCCACTGCGATAAAGATGTCTTTCTAATTAATACTAACCGGAGGCAATAATTAAGACGAATTTTTTGGTAGCAAAAGTGAATTAAAACATGTTTCAAAAGGCAGATGGTTGTTTTAATATATGAAAGTTTTCTCAAATATATTACATAAATATATTAAATTAGATGCAATGTACTACAAAGTTTGTTTAAAAAATGCAGATCACTATGAATCCTATAGAATGTACAAAGGCTACACGCTATATTGTACTTTAGTTGTAGCGATCAAAGATATCATCATCTCCATGATTTTTCTGGTTAAGTGGGCTGAACAACTCATTCGCGTTTTCTTCGAGAGGGAGAGAATCCCAGAAATTTAACCTTCCAGAGAAAGGTTCTTCGATGAAGCCGCACTGGTCGTTTAGACTGTAATACATTAGGGCTTCGTCCCCAATCACTTGTTCCGCTGTTATGTGTTTCCACTCCTGGTCACCCCACACAGCAGTTGGTTTTCTAA
>JAHZND010000466.1:0-19018 GCA_027744115.1 Acrocyrtus sp. NNG-2020 | reverse complement strand
GGGAAGTTGATTCATAACTACCACCAAACAAACGTACTAGCATGCCATACCTTCACTATCACACCAACAATTTTCCTATTTTGTTCAACAACTTTTTTTTTCTCCTCGTTGTGCCCGCCTTTCTATACCTCCACTGAAAAGTTGGGTGTCTTGGGAAGTAGAAAATACAGAGAGGAGCTCTTATGGAAAGAGAGAGAGAGATAGCGAAAGCTATGCATTTTCGTGGAGAGCGTCATCATCATTACAAAAAACTAGTTTATAAGGGATGTATAGTCTCCCACTTTTAATCTAATTAATGAAGACAAAATGTTGTCTTGTGAAGTCAAGATGGTTCTCTCTCTCTGACTGCTTCCCCATTCTCTTCCCCCTTCTCCTCTCTCTCTTTCCCATTACATTTATAACAAGTTGACTGTTTGACACATGAAAACTACTCAACCTTTTCCCCAAATGGAAGAAAATGAAAATCATATTTTGTGTAAGACACACACAACCAGGGCACAAAAAATAACTTAACAGCTTTCTTGTCACTTTCCCTAGAATCCAATTTGAATAATAATTATACATAGTAAAACGCTCCTTTCTCTCTCTCTTTCCCTCTCCCGCTCAATTCCCTCCTTTTGTGCGATGTGCCATTAAAAGTGTTGATCTCAGCAGGTTTTAAATGGCTTTTCTTATTAAATGCTGCCATTGCCATACCCTTTTGTGCTTATTCATTTATACCAAAACTTTCTTGAAAATTGAATCTTCAGAGAATCTAGCAGGCCCATCAGCTTACACACATCCGTGACTTAGTTGGAGTAAGCAGTAATCGCTTCAGCCAAGAAAATATCTGGAAATTAGCGCAAGCATAGCAAAAAAATGTAAGGCATCTTGAATCTCTGAAGCTTACCTAGCACATCCAGCCTCGCGTCTGCTCTGATTGGTTTGACAGATCTAAACGCTCCTTTCTCTCTCTCTTTCCCTCTCCCGCTCAATTCCCTCCTTTTGTGCGATGTGCCATTAAAAGTGTTGATCTCAGCAGGTTTTAAATGGCTTCTCTTATTAAATGCTGCCATACCCTTTTGTGCTTATTCATTTATACCAAAAACTTTCTTGGAAATTGAATCTTCAGAGAATCTAGTAGGCTCATCAGCAGACACACATCCGTGACTTAGTTGGAGTAAGCAGTAATCGCTCCAGCCAAGAAAATATCTAGAAATTAGCGCAAGCATAGCAAAAAAAATGTAAGGCATCTTGAATCTCTGAAGCTTACCTAGCACATCCAGCCTCGCGTCTGCTCTGATTGGTTTGACAGATCCTTTTGGCAACACTTGACACTGGTACTCTGCAATATCCTGAAGGGTCACGTTTTGAATTTTCAGGTTGTGCACGCCCCCGCTCTCATCCCCGACCATGGCGTATCTCGAGAAGCCAGGTATTTCCCTTTTGAATCCTGCAATAGATAATTGACACGGTACAGTTAATAAAACTAATTAATGAGCGTCAGTCAAATGCTGCTGCACTACGTCAATCACACCCAATTAAAAATGAAGCTCTTGAACCTAATTACACTAATGATGATGTCCTAAAGCTTATGCACTCATTGTTTTCGCTTTCCTCCATGCTGTCGAGCACTTTTGTGGTTTTTGCTAGAAAAAATTCTCCACATATACTCACGACATTTTAATGCGTTCTGCTCCACATTATTTTCATTTCTTCTCAGTGGGGAGTGCAATGAATCAACCGCATTTTTTACTAGGTAGTATAGCAACATGCAGCAGCCTCCTCCTAAAATAAGAGATATTGATGGGGTACCCTACCGCAACCTGTGTAGCTACTCGAAATAAAACATTTCCTTGTTGTTGCTGAAAAGCACTACATTTCATTAGAATGGAGAATACTCTCGGGAACATAACTGGAGTAAAGAAGTAGCTGTAACGTAACCTAAAAAAGCGAACATGCTCTTTGCACCGGATAACAACAATAACAACCCTGGGGAAACACATTTCTAGAGCGGAACCAACAACTTCTTCTCTTTTGCGAAAGAAAATAGTAGCAAAACGAGAGCAGACAATTTCATATTTTACAGCAGGTGTGTACACTTCGCCCTGATGTATGTCAGAGAGAAAGCAGTAGGGAAAAAAGGGCTCTTCAAGTTCACCTTCCTCCTTTCAACTCATCTCTTACCTAACATAAACAATTTCCCAACAACAAAAAGAGATCCTAACAAGTTTAAATTTACCTGCTTTCACTTTTTCCTTCCCTAGTGACTAGGACTATAGAATGAAAGGATTACATTGTGAGAACTGCCTTTGCTAAACATTACGCTGAAAATATAGCATGTGGGATGGTGAAGCTGTGTTGGCCGACTTTAAATTTTCATTTTAAAACTTGTCAATGAAAAGGAAAGGCCTCATGACGGTGATAACAACAGCAAAAAAAGTGGGAGTTCATCTCAAGCTAAAGAAAGAAATTCTGACATATTCATAGAAAAATCGAACAATGCAAGTCCTTTGAGCTAATAGAAAGTCTGGAAGCCCGTAAACTGGGCACGCTCCACCGAGAGAGGGAGTCGAAAGCAAAATAAAAGTCTCACAGGAGAAATATTGGTTTTATGAAACTTTCGCAACAATAACAATAACACGAAAGGCGCTCCCTCACCCATGCCATGTTTTTGGTGTACTTTCTCGTGTAGTATAGAATGTCGAGGGAGATGAAGAAAAAGTGGTGGTGGTGGTTGTAATACTGCAACTTTTTTTTTTCCTCTTGGATTCCTATCCCAAGATACATATTTGTCAGGGGAAGTATCTACCATAACACAATTCATATCTAAAATAGAACGCATTCTTTTCCCCACTTTTTTACAGCATCCAACAAAAAAATTCATTGCATTTTTTGCGCAACATTCTGAATATTCTGGGAAGGCAGAAGGTAGTATAACAGGATAAAGGAATCCGATTCCCATTTTTTTTTCATAGAAGAGGCTTTCTTCCACGCATTCAATTTTCTAAGGTAGCCACATAAAAAATGGAAGGAAACAGGATGACAACGGTGTGGAGAGATGCTACACTACATATCTGTCAATATCTGTGAGTGCAGTCGCTCTTCTCAAAAAAATTTACTCAAGTGAATATCATTATTATTATTGGGTGGTGCAGTCGACTGCACAGGAATGCATACAAAGAAACGACAAACTGTATTTATTTAGATACTGCTGGAAAAAATTGCTCGATTGGACAAGAACTACTTCATCTGAATAATCGATATTGTATGGAGTCAATCTACCTTGGCATAGGAATGAAGTGATTTTTTCCCCACGTTCCTTCCCCTTTTCTATACTCTGGATGCAAGGATGCACGTGAGTGGGTGCGTGAGAGCAAAAAAAAAATAAGTGAACGAATGAATGCATTTTAATAATGCCTTGCATGTGGAGGAAACATCCGTAAGTGATCAACAAATCATGAAATTTTTATTATAGCAGCAGAAAAATTTGTAACGTAACGAGACAGGGAAAAGTGCAGGTAGGCACTTGTGAAAGCAAACACAAACATGAAAAGAATTCTTTTTTGAGTGAGGGACGATATCGGTATAGAGCCTATCTGTGCAGTTTTTCATGCTACAGTAGCATAGCTAGAAGCAGCCCCGCTCAGAAAGCAAGGAACAGAGGATGTTTGCTGAAACAATCGATTTCGACATTTTTTTATGGCTTAAAAGGCTGATTGAGAATAATTTCATGGCGAGTATTTTTTTTTGGAAAAAGATAAACAGTAAAATTGACCAATTCGTTTTTGGAATTTATCATACTTTTTCCTGCCTTTTGGTACTTCTCATATTTAAAGGGAAAATTTGTGGAAAACAAACATTTACCTAATTGAGCTAACAAACGGGAGTTCCCATTTAATCAGGAAAGAACTTTGTTTCCCTGCCTGTTCGCCTACGGAATGGTCGTGCGTGCACATTCGTTAACTGAGTATTTATACACTTTTTTTTGGATGAGATTGGAAGCTATATAAAAAGATGGAGAGCGCGTGTCTGCCTACCCTTTAAATGCACGTACGCCACTGAATTTACAATGGAAAAAAGTTGCTCTTTTTATACCTTCCACTTCACCGAAAAGTAGGGATACTTTTTTTGAAGTGTAAATAAAAAGGGATGAAACGAGCAATCTTTTTTCCTCTGCAATCTCAGCGTTTTAACAGTGAATGGTAAGTACACTTCTGATCATCACTTTTTTTTCTTCATCCCGGAAAAAGAAGATTCCTTACGGGAAAAAAATCTTTTTTTCTTCTTCTAAAACTTGGAAAGGAAGTGGCGAATATTTCCATTGATTTAATGGAAGCTCTTCTCCCATTCATTACGCTAAACTACAGCAAAAAAAAATTCTGAATATTGTCGACTTGTTAAACCTTCGTCATTTTCTAATCTTTAGCGCATTTTTCTCCCTTTCAAACAAAAATCAGAGCGGGAAGATACGAGCGACTCAAAAAAAATGTATGCATATGCTTCTGATCTTTAGGAAAAAAAATATTTTTTTTGAAGAGGGATCTTAATCAAGAGAAAATTGAACCGACACTCAATCCTTTTTTCTCTCTTTCATATATGCCCTTCTTTGAATTCACTTCATAATTTTAGAAAAAGGGGGCAAGTGAAATGAAGGCGTTGCATATATTCAAAGAAGAAATGGAAGGGAGCAAAAACCTCTACATATGAACTTCCAAAGTAAACACCACATTACCATTTAAACAAGAAAAAAGAGAGACACGAACAAGGACTTTCACTTCTCAAACTACAAGGAAAGGTTTCCTCTTTTTTTTCTCTGCTACATAAAAATACGAGCAAAGTTTGAATATGGTGATTTTTTCCATCAAGGATGAAACAGAAACAAAGGGAGCAGAAAACACAAAAAATGGGAATGAAGAGCACACAAGCCAAAAAAATCTTGCCTTCTTTTAAAAAAAATCTTTTAAAAGGAAAAAAATTTAGACGATGATTTCATGTCGCAATAAGCTCTCCCTATAAAGATGATCTCATGATGATGAAGTCAATGAAATGAAATGAAGAGAAGGCAGAAAAAAAAGTTCGTCAGGAGTCAATAAAGAAAATGAAAAGACACCTGCTTAGCTACAAAAACTCTTTTCTACGGGGAGGGCCTGCCTAGATGGAGGACATTTAATCAACGGGGATCTATATGCAAACAGGGGTAAAATGATGATGATCAGGGTTGGGAAAAAGAAATGTATACTTGATTTTAAAATATGGAAAGAAATTTGCATGAAAACACAAGAGTGAAATTGAAACAAAAAAAAGTTGAAAAAATCAAAAGAAAAAGAAAAATTTCCTCTTTTTTTCTGCTAGCGCTCACAAAAAGGGCAGAGCTCAGCTCTTTTTTGTGCAACTTTTTTTTTCTTTTTGATATAAACATCTATTCAATCGTAATAAGTTCACACAGGAAATGGGTACATGGAGAGGAAGTAATCGATTCATATTAGAAATTGCTGTGACTGTGATTGCGTCGAATGAGTGATACGAGTTCATACTGCGGGAGGGTGGAGGTGGAGGGTGTATGTATGATAAGAAGGCGACATCATGTCGATATGTAACCAAAACCACACACGTGAAAGGAAGAAAGAAGACAAGGGATAGGACGAGGGCAACTTCCTATTACTTCTTTTTAGAGTATCCCTACAAAAGAAATTTTCATGGATTTTCTCCATCTAAAGTACGGGATTTTATTAGTTTCCTCAAAAAGTTTTTTTCTTTTTCCTTAGCTCAGCTGTCGTCTTTTCCGTTGAGTCCGTGGCGAAAACAGAGTTCTCCAGAGAAGAAAACTTTTTTTTCTCTGGTTCTCTCCACGATCAACCATAAATACAGTTTAATATGATGTTTGCCTAAAGTTATTGGATAAGTGAGGAATACGTAGCAAAAATTGGAAGATATTTCTGATAGCGAGTAAAACTCGCAAGCGAGATTATTTTCTACGTTTTCATCTCCAAGATCAATGATCTGGAAAAAGGTCTGATGAACTCACAACATTTTTCATAAGGTAATATTGTAATTAGTCGGTTCAGGTATGACATGAACGACANTTTTCATAAGGTAATATTGTAATTAGTTGGTTCAGGTATGACATGAACGACAAGCGATTACACTTTGTCCTCCTAGACAGCTCCATCTTTACTCTGGAAGATAATGAATGGAATGAAAAGGGCAATTGACAAACTTGAGATGGTTCATATATTTCAATTTCGTTCTGCCAAGTGCTCGTTTTTGTGCGGAAGGAACAAAAAAAAAGTTTCTTTTTCTGCTTACTCCTTCCTTCCATCTGTATATTTGCCAAAAAGTAGAAAGACACGGAAAAAAGAGCAAATATCCTATTTTGCTACCTTTCTTCCAAGAATTTGCTCGCAATTCCATTCAATACAGAGAGACACATGAGTTCACCAGCATTTAATAATGTCGAGGATCCGCATTGCAGTTTAATGAAAAATTTACGACATAATTACGCAAAGTCAGAGAGCAGCGATACGTTTGTGCCAAAAATGATTGCTGTAATTCTTTCCTTCTTTCTCTACTTCATTTGTATCATTCCAACTGAAAAGCTATGTCTATTACGTCATAGAAAAGGAGAGACAGCTAGTCCATAATGGTAATAATAATGGAGAAAGATGGTGATAGGAAATAGAGAGAAAATATAAATAGGTAGGGAAAAGTTACATACGATAATTTATGTATGTACATCAGCACAAGAATAAATGGCTGGATACCGGATGGATGTTGGGAGAATGAGAAAAAAAAGTTTTTTTTTCTTTCGCTATTCCGACATGTCAGTGCTTTTATGAGGGAATAAGAAAGAATCTTTTTTTCTACTAATGCTAACTGCATTCAACTTGACTTATCCTTGCTGAAGATGAATGCTATCTATTTGGGTTGATGTGCTACGTAAAAGTGGGAGAAGCTTACCCGAAAATCTAGTTTTTAGCTGATGTAGTCTTTGCGGAGTGTGCACATACAATACCGACTGTGTGAAGCAAACGCTCATTCACAATAGGACGGATTTACTTTGTCTTTGTGCAACTTCAATTTAATAATGCCTGAAAAAAATCGTGTGCGAAAATGGCACAGAGCACAGCTCTTCAATTGAAATCACATTACCATTTTTGGCAAACCTATTGTTTCAGGATCGTTAGGGAAATAAAAGTAAGCAAAACAGAATTTTACAGGAAAGCTGATCTGAAAATCAGCCTAAGCCATTTCATTACCATAAAGAAGTTAGGAGAAAAAAGTTCAAATAGATTACTATAAAACTTGGGATTTTCGGGTTTTCAATTTTTTTTTTCGCCGCAGTCATACTCCTTTCGCAAAGGCCAATAAACGTGCACTTCCAGAGGTGACCCTATAATCACTCTGTTGAGTGTCACTATCAAATTGTGCCGCTAAACAAATGTGTATTCGCATGCCCCTAAAAGATATTACCCTCGACATCAACATATTTTGAAAATGGTTGGAATGGTGATTTATTTAGAAAAAGGAAACTTTATTTTTAGAGAGAACGCCAGAATACCATTCTTTTTTTTTATTTTTTTGCTTTCTATATGAATGTGGGACAATAAAGGGCGCTTCAAAGCGTCTAGTGCTCTGACATATATTACAAACCGTCACTTGAAGAGGGCACAGGAGATCCTCAAATTCAATTTTCAGTGTTATTCCCTCCTGTTCCCTTTGAGGACTGTTCCCTTTTTAAGAAGCTTTCCACAAGCGTATAAAAAGAATTCAGGATGAGGACAAGAGCATGTCTCCATTATCCTATTTCAAGGCGAGTACTACATATCCGCATCCAAATTCATATTCGACATTATACTCCGAAAAAAAAACTTTTTTTTGTCTCTTCCAAAGACAAAAGTGGCACGGGACTCGAACTCTACGCGCTCGCTCATATTATTAAGGGATAAAGGTTAAGAGAATATACGTGTGAAGTTATCCCCTCTTGGGCATTATCCCGTAAGCACATTTTCATGCAAATTTCGCTCCGATGCTCTGATGAAAATCGAAAAAGAAGGTTGGTTAGGGGATTACGATTTTAGTGTTTACAAACACACATCCTGTCATTTCCTAGCACATCTTTGACAATAGATGAGAAACTGCTAGTCACTGAGGATGACCTAAATAACCGAGTGGGTGGAGCTAAAGCTGAGTATAGCAGCATGCTTCAACAAATATAATATTTTATCTGCTAATTTATGCCAAAATATCCAAAGAAAGTTGTAGATCAATTGCGAATAAACTTTTTAGGGGTGTTAGCCTTTCAGTAAATGAACCTCCCTTTGAAAGCCCAACTGTACGAATGGACGATATTAGAGAAAAAACTTAGTCCTGTCTCTTATTGTACAGAAAGTGTCCCAATGGTCGGGTTATTTGTAAGGAGAAAAGTCAACAAAAAAAGTGGATCAAAATAAAAAATTCATAGCATAAAACACGACACGACAAGGACTTTCAAAAAGAAGTGCTTGAAATCATCACAAATATGAATTTACTTTTTTTTATTTTTTTCCTTGAGACTTCCCAAGCTTCAGGAATTTTAACAAAAGGAGAGACAAGAAAATAAAAGAGAAAAAAGTTCTTTTTTCTATCTATTTCTTTGGTAAGGAGAAACACATAGTTCAGCAGGGAAAACAATGTTCTCGTGAAAGAATACCTCTTTTTTTTGTATTTACCCCACACTATTTTTTCCCTCGTTCCCGTCTCAGATCACAGTAAAAGTTTTTCTATTTTCATCTTTACTTTAATTTAATTTTTACTACTTTTCACAGGTCATGTTTCCTTATTTTTTCCCTAAAACAGACTGTCGTCTGTCCGCCGCGCCGCATCTTCCAAACACATCAGAGCAAGTACAAAAGAAAACAACAACAAAATCAACTTGCTACACACATCCCAACGAAGAGAAAAAAAAGGGTTAGGGAAAACTCTTCAAGTAGGAGTAGTTAGTACAACGTGTGTTCCATCGTCCCTTTTACAGAAATGTGGCGCCAAGGAAAACATACGTCTTTGTCATACAACCCCAGCACAAAGTATCAAACTGCTCTGTACAGTGTAGCATAGGATATTTCTCTACTTTTTTTGCACACGGAGGAATGAGGATACATCAGCTCTCCAAGCCTAACTGTACATAGCCTCACATTACAGCTTTACACTTGGGGAGGGATAGAAAGACAACAAAAACACGGCAGTTTCTTTAATGTGCCTACGTGAATACATGCATCATGGACACACTTTCCCTTTCCCACTTAATACTTTCCCTTTTTAGTCCATTTTCATATACAGCTTGAACAAAGGAGCAAAAAAGATACAAAATATTTTTTATATGGGAGCAGCAATAGAAGTGAAAAAACAGTGCTTTCCACTCATATACGAATTTTTTTCCTTCTCTCCCTGTAATATAAGAAGCTATAAATGGGGTGCAACTCTTAAAATGATTTTTTCTCGCATTTCCCACTTTTTTTTACAACATCACGTTTTTAACACTGCGCTCCACTGCATTGCTCACACTTCCGCAGAGCTCGAGAAGAAGACCTTCTCCTTGGAACAACAGAAAAATCCGGCTACTCTTTTGCGTTTCACATTTTTTTTTATTTCTCACCCAGAGAAACGTGGAATTGTACAGAAGTGAGAGCATAAATGGGAATAAACGTTTAACAGCGATATAAAGTGGGAGGAACACGATCCTTATTTATTATTATTATTGTAGAGAAATCTACTTTTAATATTCACTTAATTTTTTTTCTGCCTACTCTCTCTTCCTTTCTCTCTCTCTCTCGTCTCCACAAAAAATAGAGTTAGCTTTGATTTATAAGTACTTGGCAAGTTGGCACTCCTTTTTTGAGGAAGTCGACTCCTCTGAATCGTCTTTTCTCAGTTTCCCTCTCTCTCTTTCCCTGGCAGTGAAACAGGAGTAAAATGAGGGAAGGCACACGGAAAATTGTTGGCTGCTCTTAGCCCACACGGAACATTTCTTTCCTCTAGTTCAGAGAAGTTGAAATATACTCGGCACACATCAAAATATGATCAAAGAGGTAAGTGGGAACTAGCATAAAAAAATTTCCTATATATGGAATAAATAGGACAAGACTTTTTTCCAATTTCTTTTCGCAGAATTTATATAGTGTGCGTCCAATTTCAAATGCGGAAGGTTTTTTCTGTGCGGAGAAGAGAAGCGTGTTGAAAGCCAAATAAACAAAAAACAATAAAAAAAATATATATTCAGGGCATAGACGACGTTAGAAGCTGGTTGTAGCCAGTATCATGAAAAATACGCAAATTGGGATTGAGATCTAGGCGAAAGTTCTCATCACACCCGTACTGGGAGCAGACTGCAGAAGAGGGGAAGAGGATGATCTTTTTTTCCTTCTAGGAAATTTTCTTTATAGGATTCCTCTATCCCTTTCATATCTTTTATGAATATGTTAATGAAATTTTTTTGGGCATAAAAATTGGAGCAGGCAGGGATATGATCCGTATATTTTAAAATAATATTTGAAACGGGATATGATGTAGAAAATGGGCTGTGCACAAAGCTATTCTAGTTTTGTTTGATCTCACCGGAGAAAAAAAAATTCCTTCTGAAGAATATGCGTGTTTTCCAGACGCGTAAACAACAAAAACACTGGCAGTGAGCTCCGAGGAAAATATATTTTTTTTGCAATAGGATAATGGCAAGGGTCATACCGTTTCAGTGCCCACTGTGTTTCTGTTGGGATGAAAGCGAGGAAAAAGCAATTTTATGCATTTCCTCCTCAGATCATCCTTTCTATATGTATACAATTGTTATTACGCATGCACATATACAATTTTCCCCGTTTTCAATTTTAGTTTTAGCTTGTCGTTGTCACTCAAAGTTCTATATATTCTTTGTAAGTACACGTAACACTATCCACATGCTAAAATAGGGGAGGTGAAATTTCAGAATTTTGCCCGCAATCATATCGTTCCCTCTCCTCGATCCACATGACTGCCACTTTTCCCTCTTCTCTAGTGAGCATGTAGCCTGGAGTTGCTAAAATAGAGGAGGTGAAATTTCAGAATTTTGCCCGCAATCATATCGTTCCCTCTCCTCGATCCACATGACTGCCACTTTTCCCTCTTCTCTAGTGAGCATGTAGCCTGGAGTGCAAAATGAGATTTTCCATAAAATCAGGTCACGTTATGCTAATCGAAATTATGCTAACCCTTACTCGCTCTTCCACGGCTCACTTCATCGACGGTTAAATGAAAATTTCCACTCAAAAGGAAGCTCATCTAAAGGCAGATGAACTAGTCGACACACTTTACTAGTAATAGTAATCCCCGTTTCAAGAAGAGTAAATAAATACGACAAGATTTGCCAGCTAAAGAATGAGTGGAGCACTCATTAATACTCTCCGTGTCTTTTTGGATACTGGGAGTGGATGAAAAAAAAAACTTTTTTTTACACGCCAGTCGACCTCGACCTGATTTCCGGCAAAGAAGCCGATCAGCCATACACTCCTTTCACACAGCAACACTAAACTTTTTCCAAGGCTGAGAGGAAATTTAGCCCTAAAATGCACACAGTTTGGTGGCTCCTCTAGACTATACTTATTTTTTTTCCAGTTGACAGCTACTCCCACAGTAAATATTTACGGGGTGATTGGCATGACATAGCATGCTACCGTATTGATATCAAAAAGTTCCGTGGCATGCAATATTTCAAGCGCTTTGAGCTCTGAGTGTGTGACGTGCATCACACACAGTCGTTATCACAGCTCGCAGTATGCGGGCTTCTGGTGCAGGTGTGTGGCGAGGGCACAAAAAAGTAATTTTCACTTTCATTATTAGAATGGCACAGCAAAAAAAACTTTATTGCGTAATGCAGCGGCAAAGGATAATATTGAGGAAGCCACGTACATCATTCGTCTCCCACGTTGCAAGCTTAGTTACGTACATTGCATAATTTCTCTAACGTCAACTTCATCACTAGCAATCCCAACCACAACTTCTCAAGTAGACGGAGATGATGGACACCCTCGTGGAAAGCTTTTTTTGTACACTTTCCCCAGCCAATAATATTCCCTACGCAATGTAAGTGGCAAATCCTAGGAATCCTTTTTTTTGTGCATCCGCACCTCATCTTCTCTTTCTACCTTCCCACATAGGTAAGGTGGTGACTGTCAAAACGTCAAGATCAAGAAGAATCGATAAAATAAAAAAATGCCGAAATCTATTGTGAACTTTTTTTTCCATAGAGAAAACTACATCCCGTTCAACACACTTTTTTCCTATTCGTTTACCTTCATTCATAAATCGGAATGTGTGCACACCACTCTTTACTTCCACTGCAGAATGCAACCTTTTTCCGAAAGAATGAGATTCCTTGAAAAAAAATTTTCTTATCCATACAAAAAAACTCATCCATCTTTCTTGAAAAAAAGTGAAGTGTACATGTGTGTTTGCACGAGAGAGCAAGTGTCTATTCCAATGTTGAGTTCAATCGATCCCAAAGTGATAAGATGAAAGAAGGGAGAAAAAAAAGGTTTACCATTTAGTAAGAAAAACATTTTTTTCTGTTTCTGATATTTCAAAGATATGACAGGAATGCATGTACCCACACTATATACCGTGTGGGTGCACAAAACAAAGTCCAAAAACCCTTTCTCCTTCTCCCTAAAGAGGTAAAAATAGGATGAAAATATCAAAAAAACGCAAAAACCCTCATAAAAATAGTATGGAAGAAAGCTGTATTATTCCAGCATCCTGCCTTTCCCCGTCCTGATTAAAGAATTTTTTTCTTCTGTTCATTTTTCTGAAGGGCTGCTAAACCATCACTGTTCCCAGTGAACTTTATACGAGCCCCATTTAACAAGCTTATTCCTGGATATTTACATCCCCACATAAAACCACCACCTAGTCAAGTGGATAGCGTTATGCATAGCCAAAGCCGAATATTTTTTTTAATATGCGGACTGCGTAAAAGAAAAAAAATCTCCTTCCTGGAAATAGATACCTATACGTGTGCTAACTCCCATATAAATAGTTTGTCTTCCTCTATTATTGTTTTTTTTTCTTTTGAGATTATATGCCCAGCATTTTCTTTCTCTTTAGTGCAATAACAAAATGCAACCACTGCAAGGGAGCAGTGGTGCAGGAATGCAGCTCCCCTTTTTTTCTACGCAGTTTCCGCATTTGTAGATAACTCAGGGAAGAAAAAGAAAATTCCGGAGGAGAAAAACGGATGCTAAAAGAAAATACGAGATTCATTCTCATTGCACTTCCATTATTACATACATTCCTGCATCTATCACGTGGAGCTTCTAGATATCCCAGCTAATCCGAAATGTCTCTGCGTTCGCTCCATCCCATAAACATGCACACGTACTCTGGGAGCTGAACCGAAAAACAACTTTTTTGTCTATCCTTTTTTTCTCTTCCTTTTCCCTGAGAAATGAGTGCACACAACAAAGCAATAATATTTCCTTCGTTGCAGCCATTTCCCACTCTTCTCTCGTAATAATAAGGGAGGTAAAAGTCCTCACAAGAGAGTGAGTCGAGGAGTGAAACCACATCGTTTTCGAATTTATATCCGTGTGGGAATCCTCGCTGGAGGACAATTCCTATTCTAAGATACGTTACCCAACTGCATTTATACTCTTTTAAATGGGTAGTCATGAAAAAAGGAAATTGCACATTGCCATAACATAACAAACCAGAGGAAAGATTACGATGCAAGACAATGAAGACGGCAATGACTCTGCATAGTTGTCTTCCTTCAAGTCAATGTTCCACACAGGACGTTTGTGTGCGTCTATCTGGTTTTCGAGAAATACAGCGAAGCTCACTCCCGCCACCGCTACAACCACCACCACAAAAAAAATAAACATGCAAAACGGGACTTCCGTTCTACTCCTCGTAACATGTGCCATGAACTACAGATA
The DNA here is from genome assembly GCA_027744115.1 of Acrocyrtus sp. NNG-2020. Taxonomy (NCBI): domain Eukaryota; kingdom Metazoa; phylum Arthropoda; class Collembola; order Entomobryomorpha; family Entomobryidae; genus Acrocyrtus; species Acrocyrtus sp. NNG-2020. The sequence goes on along the minus strand of JAHZND010000466.1, from coordinate 5,099 downwards.
CTTTGGAGGTTGAGCCTGGGAAGGAGGACTTTAAACAAAAAAAAATGCTGTAAGTATTCCCAGATAAAATGTCATTGTCGTGTAGAAATCCACTAAACGTATTTTTGGGCTGAAACCGCGCATTTTTTTCTGGAGGAAGAGAAGCTTTCCCTTTTTTGCTTGCGAAGATTACGTTTCTTTGCCTTTCATTACTATTCAGGATGTTTATGCTTTCACTGCAATATCATCGCATGTCTTCCGTACGTTTAGTTATTTGCCAAAAATGCCGTTATTTACTTTTCTCTCCGTTTTGCTTCGATGAATATAAATGAGGGATAAATGTATGGAAAGCTATGCACATGCTAAAGAAAACTTAGAGTTATGAGGAAACGACAGTTTCCATTATTGCCGTGAATTTACGGGAGTGGATTTTGGAAGATGCCTAAAAAAGTGTAGAATTGGCGAAATAGCAATGGGGAAAATCGCCGTTTAAAATGTCGTTACGGACAATTCATTCCTTAGATCTGCACCGAAAACTTCATAACTTTGGAGATATACAACTCTTCAAAAGTGTAATTGTAATTGTAAAATGGGTCTGCATAGAGGAGCACTGAACTATTAACAACTCCTCCATTCCTAATAACGAGCCCAACTTTCCTCCACTTTCAGACAATTTCGCTAAACTTTCTCCATAAATACAAAGAACAAGTTTCATTTTATTAAAAGTAATAGAAATCGGCGGCGGCACTGCAGCCATGACTTTTCGCGAGAGGAGGACAACACAAAAACAGAAATTAATTCCGTCCCAGTTTCCCCTCCTTAATCCCTAAAAATTTTGCAATTTACTTTTACTCCGATCGCCGACGCGACCACCGCTCCCATACCCCCGACTACTTTTCTAAGCACAACATTCTCCATCCTTTCTCTTTCTTATTTTTGTCATCTTTCATTACAAAAAATACTTAAAGGCGATTTCCACGAAACCTTCCCCACTACGCATTACGAGGGGAGATCAACTGCAAAAACCAATCATCAAAATATGCTCCTCTCCATTTCCACGTCAAGTGGAACGATGAAAGGGATCTAGAAATATCACACTTTTTTGTCTGGCACTCTTCGATCTCCGAAAAAAATGCGGACCGATATAAAGACAGCAAAAAAGCGAGTCAAGGGCAACTAATCAAAAAAATGTATTTCACAGTGTTAAGTTTCTCAACAAGCTCCCCATTCACAGTTGCTTCCCTTTTTTTTCTTTCTCTGTCCCCTTTACAAAGTCTGTCACACGCAGTGGGGGAGTATCACATAGAAACGGAGGTTGATTCTCAGGGCTGCAACGCACACACATCACAAATGACTACGAACAGAGACGTTCACATTCACCAAATAACTCTTGACAGAGAAAGGGAAAAAAGAGAAAAAAACCAAAAAAAATATATATCGCCATATATCCCAAAATATAACCACGTTTGTTCATCCCACTACAATAAAAATCCACTTTTACCTCCTGCAAACAGCACAACACCATGTTTTTTACTTGAGTGGATGGATGAAGTTGTAAAAGCTGTGTGATCGCGTCGCATTGTACGAAATCAAACCACACACAAAACGCTTCCCTGTGTGAGACTATATCCTTTCAATCCTTGTAATAATAGTGGTAAAAAAAAGCTCAAGAGAAGCTTCCCTAAAAAAAGGGAAATGCCACGCTGGCTAGGTACAATTTTCGAGTGTAAACGTTATCGTTACTATTGTGCTCAGTTCGCACCACCACTGGAAAAATTGGTTTTTCTGTTAGCAACGCACACCATTTTATTCTGCGCTATGTACTTTCAGCCAGTCAAATTCGTCTCTTGCATGGACTCATTATATCATTATTTTGAGTGATTGTGAGACACTCTTCACATGTGGCAGCCATGAACTGCGACGTATCACGTTACCTAAAAAAACGCCATCAGTTAGACAGATTTTATCTTAAGAAATGGTAAATGGTGCAATGGAGAATTATTTTCATATGAGCTAATTTAATTTACGCTCCTAACTTTGGAAGACTCCTCGGCTAGTAAGAAAAGAGTACCTACAATGCCATGTCACAAAGCTCATCTCTTGCTTTTCTTTGATGTTCTGATTACAGTGATCATCTTCATTACGATTATTAGTTTTTATTGAAATTGCTTTTGGACGGGTCAAGGGAACTGCCAAGTGGCCTTCCTTTTCCGAGTTATATCTGATGTCAGTGCCACCGCCACCACATCACAGAGATACGGAGCGTTTTAGCTCTGCCATAACATGACATTCGTTGTGACCACGGCCTTGCCGTTTTCTCAAACATAATCATTATTATTATTATTCCCTAATTCTTTCTCTACGACAAACAGCGACAACTATAAAAGAACCCAATTAAGTAGAAACAGCGGTGGTGGGCTACCGTAATATTGTTGGCTTGAGGAACAAGAGCAAGCACCAGGTCTTCCCCTTTTTCTAATGGTGTATGAAGTTTAATGAAGATATTCTTGTAATGGAATGAGGTGGTGGTCTCTAAACAGTCTCATTACTACTCCGTACACACACATGAGCAGCTCTTTGCCCATAAACCTGATATAATGATCAGCTAATTTGAAACGAAAGGGATGTCGGGAATGTGCGTGTTGCGTGCCAGAAAGACGTATCCACTCTCAATATAATAACCGGAGAAAAAAAAGGCGATGACAATTCGGAACGTAATCTATTGTCATGTTTGTTGGTTTCCGTCCAATAACCGCACAACACGGCTAATTTCCAAGAAGAATTCTTTTCCTGTTAAGTGGCTGTTAAAAAGCATGACCTTTACACGTCTCTGTCATCCCGATACCTTATCAGCACACCAGCCTTTTTTTTGCTGGCTGTTTATATGTACTTTTAATAGGTACAATGGTACAAGTTATAACATGTGGAGTAAAAAGGGAATTCTTGTTTTGCATCGCTTTCCTCCTATTTTCTCCCTCCGACCGCTCCGTTTCCCTATGGAGGCGGTGTTGTGGAGGTCTCCCCGAGACAAAATCCCTGCTGAGCCTCTAGTGTCATCTTGTCACAAAGAAATGCCGGCGTCTTCGATAAAACTCTTTTCTCACTTTTTCCCTATCCGGCCCCATTTTTCTCTCCCCAGATACGAAATATATTCACTTGAGAGCATATTATTTCCCTCCTAAATACTGCAGTGTGCGAGGTACATTCATGATCATTAAATGATTCCGAGTTCATACAGGCATTAATAATACTTAGGGTAGAGTCGCTGTCATCATTTTATGTGTATTATTTTATGTATTATTTAATACGTCCATTTCTCTAGAGAGAGAGAGAGCTGAACTGATACTCCAATTGCTTCTCTTCGTCTACACTCTTCAGGAAATTAAATACTTGCCAAATTTTCTACATTGAAACTTGTGCACTGACGATCAGCCCTCGTTAGTACATTTTACTATTCCTTTAAATTGACATTACATTCCTTTTGAAATCTTCCATGAAAATTTTCCGCATTCAATTTAAAGGGGATTTAGGATGCACTTAATCGATTGGATGAATTGATTCCTTTAAACCTTCCGTCTAATGCGACAGCACGTTCCAAACAAGCGCATTTTCTTTCATCTGCATGATGCATTCCCATCCACCCCATTTTAATAATTTGCATCATCGCTTTTCCCACCATGTACTTCTTCCTGGATAACCTGACGAGATTGTTTTACCTATAAATTTAACTGGTTGTATACGCATAGTACCGGGAAATGCGTGAACTCTCAGCACTTTCAACAAACGAAATCTTTACCACCGGAAGAAAGCATCGGAAAGTTATACAGTTTGTAACTAGCGAGAAAAAAAAGATTTTCTACTTTCACGGTATAGAAAATAGTCCTGCGCCAAGGAAAGCTATCTAGCAAATGACACTATCGATTTGAGTCAATGACGAGAAGAGATCATTATATAAAATGCGGAAACGTCATCAAATTTTGAGCCCCCAGTCTCAGCCGTACTCCTCCTTTCCCCATCCAACTTTAATTGTTCAGCAATAACTACTCACGCACTATTGACGCCTATGTTATACTAGAGACGCAGCCAAGCAAATCCACCAGAAAATAAACTTTTTGGAGCAAAGTCGTAGCCTTTTTGAACGCTCACTCAATCTCATTTCAACTTTCTCATTTTCTCTTAAGGAAATCAACGACCCAATAGCTGAGACAAAAGAGTTGCTGTGTTCCAAAGAGCAATTGTGTGTGCAACCAGAAAAAGGAGCCAAATGAGTACGCATTATAAATGAATTAGGTTTCCAGAAAGAGACGAAAAGAGGAGCAGCGCACAAGAGGCTGAAAAAAAAATAAATCGACTTTTCCCGAAATGAGAAAATTTTCTCTCTTATTCCGCTTCCTAATGGATGAAAAACACAAAATGATTCCCGACTTTTCTCACACAAAAACGACAAAAGAAATGAAAAATTGAGGGACGGCTATATTGCAAACTTGACTTGAGTTTATATTACGCGTTGTGATTTGATATTATAGTAAAACAGGGTTGTGCTGCGTTCCAGTCACACTTCGCTTCAACGACTATTATCAACACCGTCACCAGCAGGACGAGTACATTCACCCAAACACTCTTTAACTCCATTTCTCTAGCTCTCCCAGAGAAATATCCCTATTCCGTACATGAAGTTGGCAGCCGTGTCCCAGGAAAAACTCACGACTCATGTAATTCCAGCGTACGTTTTAACTTTCTTTTTCCAAATTTTCACAAAAAAAGAGGAACTTTCAAGATTTTATTACATGCGTTATTGTAGCTCTGCTGAGCAGCTGTACAGTACTCATTTTCCTCCCATACGAAAAGTGTAGAGGTCCTGGTTTTAAACTCCCATTAAAAATCTTCACACTTGTCTGCCTCACCCTCACGTGATAATTTTTATACTTTCCCATTCCCGAAATAGTCTCGAGAGAGGGGAGAAAAAAAATTTAAAAACATACAAGAATAATTCTAAACGAGAATGATGTTTGAATGAGAATTCTTTTTTTATACATTTCTCCGAATTAACTTTTTAGCCCTTTTCCATTCCCCTTTTCTCGCTTTTGTACACAGAAAGTCCAAAACATTCGAGAAAAGTT
>JAHZND010000465.1:0-26265 GCA_027744115.1 Acrocyrtus sp. NNG-2020 | reverse complement strand
TGATATAATTTAATGGGATATGTTACTAGTTCTGGGAAGTTTTTACTCCTTCGAATCTCGTTGATTTTTTGTCCCCCTTTCACAGTTTCATTACTTAGTACAAGTAGTTTTACGTCCTCTTCCGTTATTGTTGGGCCATACGGGTCACTAATCGGTATTACTCGGCTATTTAGTGTAGGATCTGTATCCCTCAGAAATTGTTGAACTCGTTCAATCCTTGCTTCACAAGGCTCAATAAGCTCATATAAAAGCTTACCTAAATAAATTTAAAAGTATAACAATTAGAAAAGCATAAAATACAAACGTGAAAGAAAACAGTAACAAAATAACTTTTTCTGCTTACTCTTAATCATATTATCATCCGTCACTCCCACAATCAACTCGTTACTACATCTGAGAGCTGCTTCCGTTATCAGAATTTTGTGGGCGATATGCATCCTGTCAAACGTGCCACCTAAGGCAACTTTGGAGTATAATTGAGGGTAACAAACCTGGTCAATCTCTGCTTTGACCTCTTGTTGAGCATCAGTCGAATCTTCCTCCTTAGTCTCACTTTCAATGAAATGGATCTCAAAATTTGGATTCAAAACTTGAAAATTCTGAGTTACAAATTGTTTGACAGCGCTCTTCGTAAGTTTTTTCTCTTGTCCCTTCTGCATTTCCACCAGAACCAAGTCAATCGGTACACTAGGACGAGTATTATTTGCCAAAGATCTCTCGTACAAAAATCGAATATCCAGTTTCGGGCTATACTGTTGAGATTGAGAGTAGACCAGTGACGACAACAAACTGTAGCGACTTATCTTATTCGAAGTTTCATCGCTACCACCAGTACCCCTACTGCTACCTGGTACAGATGACGAGCACGGACACTGGCTTATTGAATTGGCTCCCCCAACAACAGCAGGAAGCCAGTGGTACACATAAAGGACGCCAGCTGTGAGTCTGCTACTTGCCGCAAGTAAGTTAAACTTAAGACGGTTACCAGAAAGTATCGTTCTTGTAGATGATGTCAACAGAAGCAAACCATTCGTCGCCATTTTAGACAACTATTATCAGTATTCAAAAGCGTCCAAAATCAAAAAGAAAATTACACATTAAATTTAGTACTTTCAGTCTTCTCAAGTCAAGTGTCACGAGTGGAATCAACTAAAGCATCGTGGACTTTAGTTGAATGACTCAAAAAGTGGATAAGTCTGATTATGATTATAATCAAATCACTTTATTTCCCCTTCCCCTTCTCCAGCAGCAACAAATGTAATCTGTATTCACCGTTTGCCCAATACTGATGTTGTCGCAGGGCATCCTATCACATTATAGCAATGTCAGCTAGTCAGCTGACGTGAGCTTACACAACGATGAAAACAGATGTACCTCTATATGCAAATCATAAAAAACCACACTGCACTGGAACTGGGAGTGAAGAGTGAATGAAAGTCCAATATGCTATGCTTTGTCTACAGCAGCATCGCAACTATGGCGTTTAAAAATTCATATGATTTACAGAAGAAAAATGCGTTCCATGAATTGTATTAAAACCGCGTGTAAAATTACACTTGAGTAAACAGTATAAAGCAAGATGAGAGTTTCGAAAATGACTTTCAGTATTCAATTTTATTACAATAGTCATGAATTATTTATGTGACTGAAGATTTTGTTTTTTATTATGCTAATAAACTGTATCGATATTATTTTAATAGTATACCAGGATTGGTTTCTTATAAAAGGATTAGAGGAAATAAAGAAAATTCACTCATGTGGAGCAGTAGTGACAGTGTAAAAACACTTTTCATAGTGATTATACACACAGGACAAAGTCTTAAACGTAGATATAACATAAGTAGAATATCATATATTTTTTTATAGATTTTTAATTTTTGAATCGTACAATTTTATATATAATCATTATAATATTCAGTACAAGCTGCAGATAACAGAAATATTCGAGACGTAACAATGATATAACAAATAACATGACTTGACTTGTTGAAATGTTTGTGCTAAGACTTTAACATTAGGTTGGAGTTTGGTGCATTTATTTTTCACATTTTTTAAATTCCTTTATCCTAATTTAACAAATTAGTATGAGTCAATAATGTTTCTCTGTCAAAAAATGTGAAAGGCGAAAAAGGAAACATTGCGACTTCGGAGTATTTTACTGCGATTCTAATTATGAAGAAATCTGTACAATATACATCGTAATATTTTAACTAATTCAAATACAACACCTTTTACATCAACAGTATGTATGTACAAGCCTATGTATGTATTTACTTACTGTGCTAAACGTCACTATACTATACTCTATCGTAATACATTTTCATACTATAGTATTAGGTGCATGTGTTCATGTTCCCCTTTCTGCTTGGTATTAATAATTCTTTTCTGTTATAATAATACTTAACAATTTCGTTAACAATAGTCAATTTATAATTGGGCAACAATACTTTGACAGATCTAGCCACAATCATTATACGCTATATATCTTCTCTGGAGGTTTTCACAGTGCAAAATAAACACGTACAAAAAGTACAACCCAAATAAATGCCAGTGCTTTGCATAAAATATAAGAATAGGTATGTATAAATGAGCTAGTTTAGAAACCAAACTGGATTCTTATCAGACAGTATCAACCAACATTGTAACCTATCGATAAGTTTTACTGGTCGATGTTCAAACAGGCCCTTCATCAGTTTAGGTCAAACAGAAACAAACACTTTCCAGCAATAACTGACATACAATGTAGGTATGTAACAATAACAATGCAAACATCTAACATTCTAACAACCAATAAACTTTAAGCCACAACCTCTGTTTTACAATGAAAACAAAAACTCAAAAGTTGCGAGTTCTACTGTGCTCATAACAAATAACAATATCAGAAGTGTGAAGAATTTCAAGTTGATTACATATAAAATCAGAGGTTAGAAATACATAATATTGCGTTTGTCATCAATATTGCAGGAACAAAAGTAAATTTTTACTTCAAAAAATTCTCCTTTCTCACCCTTTAACTTTCTTTGCATAATCACTCGTACTTTCCCTCACACACAATTTTATAAGAGATTTAAAGAAACTTATCTCCTGCTAAACTGCTAAAATATAACAACAGCCTCTCGATACGTGTCCTTCAGAGTTATTTAGAGTGTGTCCCGATGCCAAATCCATTTTCTATTAGTATGATCAAATCTGTGCGCCACCCACTGCTGATGAAGTAAAGCATAGCGGTCTTTGCTTAAAAAGAGAGGTTTTCCACGTCTAAAATAAACAAATTCAGTAAACTATCAGTAAGTCGCCACTCATTAGTAAGGAAATTGAAATTGATTAATCAAAATATTAAGCAACATTTACTTGAGTTCTCGATCTTCTTCTCCAAATGCATCCAGGTACACGGAACCCCAGAGACACGCACGTCTTCCCCGTACAACTACGATTGTGCTCGAGTTTACGGAAAGATACATCACGGTGCCCGCACCACAATCTATCGAATGCTGAATGGCTTCACAAACGCCCGTAGTAGGGTGTTTGCAGCAAACATCCCTCAAACATACCATAGTGCCACAAACTAGACATATAGTGGGTTCTTTTGGAACTGTGTTGCAATTGGGGCATTGTTTTCGATGGTAATACTGAAAGATTGTGTCATATGCTTCCGGTAACTCCATGAGTCTTGGCTGTCCCCAGAGTACGTGCTGAGAACGGATGAGGAAGAGTGATGAAAGTTGAGCTCGGGATACAAATTCACACAGGTCCTCACACCAAGTATATATAGCTGTTAGAGGGGCTGGTGAAATCCATTGGAGAAAGTCATGAGCTTTAACGTCATTAGGCACCATATGGGGTTGATTTATTCCGGTTGAACTACTGCTTGGAGAAATAGGAGGTGAGATAAGACCACTATTGAAACTAGTACTACCACCATTTCCACAAACTCCTAAGTTCAGAAATTGTGCGAGACGATAAAATTCTTCGTTTAATCTGCTTATTTGGGGAAGTTGCTGTTCATAAATATGGTGTCTTAGTAAAGAGGCAATTCTCAAATATGGAAGTAAATAAGACTGAATTTGGCTCTCCAGATTCTCTTCCGTAGGTTTTGTACCCATTACATTCCCATCCACATCCATATCTCCCAGATTTTCATCTGGAACGTATAGCGGACTTTTCTCGAGGTAGCGAATTACGGTGCCAAGAAGGTAGACGGACGTATTGAGGGATTCTCCAGTACCGGACTGGAGGCTCATACTAATCTTCCAGTGATTTCTTTCGGCCTCCCTCATTGAGCTACTCAGTTTACATAGAATTTCTACGTAGACCAGATTATAAATTCCTTGGACGATGCTAGTGAAATAAGCTAAATCCACATGCATTGGAAGCTGCATGAGCAAATGAAGAAGTGTCGTTACTGGATCTCGCAGTAACATGGGTACTTCCCGATCGATAGGCATCAAGGTAGTATCTGGAAGGAAGCGAATTCCTAGCACACGTTCCCAGATTTTTGGAGCACAATGATCGGCTGACAAAATCTTGTAATGAACTCCAAGGACGTGTAGTAAAGGCACTGAAAACAAATAAATGTTGGATTGCTGATGATGAAATCAATGTACACTAACACTCAATAAAAGATATTACATATTTATAATCAATATTTTTATTCTTACCAATGCAGGATCTCTTTGGCGCTGTTGAAGTTGGAAGAGATGAGGATGTAGAGCTAGAAGGTTGGGGCTCGTACACTAAGGTTCCACCTCTCAATGTAAGCTCCAATTCAAGATTAGTTCGAGCAATTGAATTGACAAACAGAAGGATGCTTTTAGGATCTTTGGAGTTGCCTACTTGTCTAAACTTCAGAATGGTTGCGTTCGTCATCTCCTCCATTGTTTTTGTCATTGCGTCCATCATTTTAGAGGGAACAGTGGGAAATGGGTACTCCCGTAAAAGTTTCACAACCTCCAACGCAATATTTGACTCTGGAGACGGAGGAATCTCAGGTACCGTAATTTCTGGCGTTACGGGTATATGATTGCTGTGTGTTTTCCTATCCTTAACCAGGGCACTCTGTCTAATTCCGAATTCGGGAGAGAGTGGCAGGAAAGAATTTGCCAATTGCCGACATAGTGGACATAGGTATTCACCTCTGTCGACTGAAATGTTATGCTGTCGTTGCTGACTTTTGAGTGCCTGCAGGTACCCTTTCAAGCAATCCATATGAATATGATGTCCACAGGTCTGAACGTGAACACCACCTTCCCAACCTCCAGAAATTGATAGGAGCCAACTGGAGTCATCAAAGTGCTGCTTGCATTTGTCTACTCTTTGCTCATTGTGTGCACACATTATGTTACTGCGTGCTGCAACTGTCACTTGCTCTTCTTCAAAACAAGTTGGTAGGTAATTATACGGACTTCCAGCTCTTTGTCTGTGACCAAGCACTGATGAGGGTTGCAACAGTGCTACGAGGCCCACAGGATTATCGTTTGTTGAAGGTGTGGTTTGGCTGCAAATAACGCAATCATATTCAATAGGCTTTATCGAGCCCACAAATGTAGATCCTAGTCCTTCCATTCCATCATATGAAGGATCAACTCCTGCTCCCATTGTATCACCAGAAGATGATGAAGGTCCGCTACTTTCTACAAATTCTTCAGTCATTGCTTTTGCCATGAACATTTGTTGCTTCTTTGCAAACTCTGCCATTAGTTTGGATTGTCGTTCTCTTGCCTTTCGTCTTCTTTCTTCCTTCTCCATTTCCTCCCTTAATCGAGTCTCCTCCTCCGCTTCCAGCTTTCTCCTTGGCCATAACCTTTCCCGAGTACTGATTATATGCTCACGACAGCTCTCATCTTTGGCTCCGATTTTGTCAAGCAGTTTTCCTATAAAAAACGGTCCGTCCCCTATTCTACTGTCCTCCCCATTGGTTATTAGATTGTACAAAACTTGGTAATTGATTAGTCTAGAGTTAACGCCCTGAATGCTTGCATCACTTGCACTGCTCCTGGTACTACTACTGGAAGGCAAATCGTGGTGTACACTGATATCACAGCTCATTGACGTACTGCACATATCCATGTTCAAAAGTACTCCATTGTTTACCCCGTTTATTGCATCCCGCACGGCAGAATTAGCTTCTGGAGTCTCCCAAAACGGAACATAGCTGTCTGGGATGGAGGACAGTTTGGAGTGAAGTCTTAGTAGGAGACTGATCATGCTGTCATTTATCACAACTTCTACTGGCGCCTGATTACCACCCATGGAGTTGGCTCTTTCCATCATTCCTTTCTTCTGCAATGTGGCCATTGGCTTTTGAGGAGCTAAAACTACTTCTAAAGAGGAAGACTGGGCATGGGTGTCCCGATAATGACTTGATGCCTCCTGAAGCGTTCTCATTGCTAGGGCATTGGAAGAGGGAAGCGCTGGTGAAGGAGAAGGCATGAGGGCAAGAGACATTGTTGGTAGGTTCAAGGTGCCCCCGGTTCCTTCGGGTAGCGCAGCAAATGGGATACCATCCATGGGATAGTCTCCTGATACTTGTAAGTCCATGCCATAATAATCTGGATCTCCTTCGTAATTGTCTACTTCCATCTCATCGACGCTAACTACTTCGCCAGAGACAGACCCAGTGCCTTGATTAGAAACTGGCTTAACAAGAACTGAATCAACTTCGGATCTAAGATTCGCCAACAGACAGTCGGTTGAATACCAAGAACCAAAATCCATGTCGTAGCGACCATAATGTTCTTCATGTGGGGCGACCGAAGACACTCCAACAATTGAATCGCAGACGGTAACAGCCATCTCCAGTAAGTATACCGCCAGGGACACAACTTGGTCAGAGAGCTGCGTTGTATGAACAGCTTTGTAAAATATTGCAAAAATCATTCCCTGAACGACTTTGGTTAGCAGAACTTGTCTGGGGTCGATGTATGGGTCATCTACGTGTGAAGGAATTCGAAAAGGTGGCCATGGAGAACCCGAACCCTTATATTTTCCTGATTGTTTTGCATGTTCTGTAAATCTATCCAATGAAGTCTGAAAGTCTCTTCTGTGAACAGCGCGTAGTAGTATGTAGACCGGATCGTAGAGGCTCTCCCATATAAAGGATTTAGGTATGTACATTCCTTGCAGCATGTTCCCACTTGACTCAAAGTTTGGGGCTTTGTAGTCGGCAACTTTAGCTAGCACCATTTCGAAATCTCTTGACTGAGAGCTATTTCCGCATCTTTCCGGCATTAGTTCCATTAGCTGACTATGTGTTTTATCTCCCATACACAACAACGTTACCATTTCAAGTGTGACCAAGTCTCCATCTGACATTCCCAAAGCTGTTCTGATCGACGATAACGTTGCAAGAAATATTAGACAGTTTTCCATCATTAACATCTCTTGGTCGGTTTCCAGATACGAATTTGTCACAGTTGAGGATATACTCAGCGATTCTCGGACATGAAACTTGTCAATTACCGTATTTACAAAGTCTGCTCTGGGCAAATACATCATTCCCAGTTGTAGTAATGTGAATCGTTTTGAGTCATCTCCGATGTGACTGAGTGCAGCCACTCTCCTAATTGAGTTCGGCAGTGTCGGAGCAAATTTTTTGTGAGATGAGCAGTGCTTGCGTCTCGTAAATGTGATATTAATGCCCACATTGGGGAGGCACTTGCTTCTAGTTCTGCAGAAAAGGCTGCGTAATATGTTGTTGGCTCGTACTCGATGTGCTGGTTCATTTCACGAGCGTTGACATTCATCCCTACATAATATAAACCAGAAATGATTCACGTACATGCTGGATGAATACATACGTAGTAAATAATGGATTGTAAAATAGCTAAATATACCTTGAAACATAGAGAGAAAGTTAAACCACATGTGAAGCAGACCATCATCTTCAAGAAACTTGAGGGCTACAGGACGGTGTGACAAGATATTATTGAGATCGGAAACCAAAGGCCAATAACAGTGGTCTTTCATGACTGCGCTATTACAATCGACGACTCGGTGGTAGTGCTTGTCCTTGCCATGAAGTGGACTGGCGACACTGATGATACTCATCATGTACTACGCAAAAAATAGAATAACGAACACATACGTATTGTTAAAATAGAGTCAAACTAAGAAGTAAGAAGTCACAATTTACAGCATGCAAATGTAGCTGCAAGTAAGCATCCTGAGTGGATGGTAAGGATCGGATGAAAAAAAGCAAACATACCTGCAGACTGATAACCATCACATGTAGTAAGCACATCTGCTCTGCCATTTTGAGGGCTAGCTTTTCATTCGAGAACAGTTGAACGCTGACATGTACCACTCGATTACTTAAAGTGTCCGCATCTTCTGACTTGACAAGGAGCTGAGAGATTCTACTGTAGTGAAGGACAAAGGCCCTTGTGAATGCTTCCTTATAATCGGGATCAGGAAGCAAGTTGAGCAGTAAGCACACGATTTTCTGAGGAAATTCTCCTTTAGCTGTCCAAAAGACAAGTTCCTCTAGAAATGTTCGATGAACAAGCACCTTTTGAAGAGATGGAATATCTTTGTATTCTTCCGGTGGATCGGGATTAGTGAGCGAGGTCAGGGCTTCTTCGTAAGTCTTCTTGGTATTACACATAAACTCGTACAATTCTTGATTGACAGAACCCTGAACCGGCTCAGTAAGAGTTTTATATATCTGAGGATTAGTCAAAGCATGGGTTATGACCTGACGCATTGCAGCACCCATGCTGCTGAGATGATGCAGCATGTCAATGAAACGATCCGCTGAATTAACAGCTCCTAAAAGACCATTCAGGGATGTACTATTCAGTCTTAAGTGTTGAATGAGCCGGAGTACAAGCCTAGGTAGCATGGCGTTTGCAACACATAGTAAATCTGGAGGTGCTGCATTTTCGTCTTCAGCGTGTCCCGCGCCATGTCGATGACGCCCTCCAGCCTGAGGGCCGTGTAGATAGCAGAATCCAGTTTCCTTCATTACATTTGTATCACCACAATCACATGCTCCACCAGCTTGACTACGAAACATGTTGAAATCGTGGCCTTTGTGATTCCCTCTTTGGAAACATTCCGCACAGAGAGACATACACGGAGAAATACCACAGGTTCGGCACCGATAAGCCACAAAGTTTGCAGTCCATACTAGGCCACACGTCGTTGCATTATCGTATCTGCGGACTGATTTCAAAAATTATATTCGTTAATTTGTTTTTATTGCTTTACGTGTATTTATTTAATTCTAGACTACCGACTTACCGTTAGCTGCAAAATCGTCCGGTGTACATCCTCCTGCCATTAGCCATTTGCACCATTCAATTGCATCCCAGTTATCAATATCCTTATTTGGAGGCAAAAGAGTATCGAGTAGTCTGTTTAAAGTTTCAGGACGAGACGATCTGGAACATTCCGCGTGGACATAGGCAGCTGCAGCGCGATACCCCTTCTTCAATAGCACTTCGGTATCCATTATTCCTACTTCTGAACTCATATCACTGACTGCCTTGTGAAGTACAAGCAGCAACTAGTGCTGAAACTGCAAATGTCGTGATTAAAGCACGACAAGGCAGCTGAAATATATTTGAAACAAAGGATAAAGGATTACAAAATTAAAATAAAACACTTTGTAACGCTTTTTATTAGTCGTTTACTATAAAGGTGTGTTGTTTCATGTTTCATTACCTTTCAGAAGATACACTACGATAGCACCAAAATCAGGCTAATAGATTTATATCTATCAACCTACTAGCAACAATATACATAAATGTGACATCGAATCACTAAGGGAGAAAAGAAACAAATACTTCATTGCTAAAACCAAACTCCAAATGTTTGCTTCTTCACTGAACAAGACTGACAACTCCGATTCCACAGTCGTCAGTGGCTTTCAGTTACCCCAGGAATCATCGGTCCAATTAGCCAATTGGGGCACACCCCCAACCGATGAGTCCTCGCCTTCTACAAAATAAGAAATCTAATTTATATATTTCACATGAACTTACAACTTGTAACTTGTCTCTAAATACCTATCATACAATTATTATTAGGGTGTATTTGACCCGCAAACATTCGTTTATAATACATACTGATTGGTAGATTTCTTTTTAAAGACAGACTATTTCAAGTTATGCACTAAACAACCTAACTAGGTATGTATTTACATTAACATACCTAATATACCTATATAATAAACACATAGGCCTACCTATCTCATCCTTAAATGCTTGCGATAAATTAAATTGATTATATTCTGTCATTATTATCTGGACACCTGACTGTATAGAAATCTCTTTACACAATCCCTGTTTCCTTTCTGTTTTTTATTAAAAACAATAACATTCCGAGAAATACCGCGATTAGTTTACCTTATTTTTGTCACAGTCACAATATCAAGCCTCTTCTGGTTATCTATCACTATCACTTAATCTTCACGGTCATATTATAAGATAAGGTCAAAGGCACGACCAGATTTCATTTGGAGCAAGCAGATATTCTCCTTTGATGTTTGACTTTACTCCAGCAGTATTTCACAGATTTCTCCCACCAGTATTAAGTACCAGAAATAAAACCTACTCCCCTCTAATTACATAACACAATACGGTATACCCCTCTTCATCTAAATTCGATTAAGAAAGTCTATAATACTCCTTGCACTCTATTACTCCATACGATTTTTTTCACATTTTGCTGACTTCCGTAATTTCAAAAATCATCTTTTGTAATCACATACTTGTAAACATTAAATCAGAAAAGTTATGAACTGCCTTTGCCTTTCAACAATAAAAACACGTCCTAAGCACACAAATCCTACCGATATTAAAACCCTGTTTTTATGTAAAGCACACATTAATACATTTTCACAATCCGCACGTATACAACCACAAGCTAGGTGCTTTTAATAACGTGACTTAAAATAAATAAATGTAGCGTTACCTTTTTTATTATCCCCTTTACGTCTCCCTTCCTGACGAGCCTTCACATTAGTTGCACAGGAAAATATGTATAATATTTACTACTATTATTAGTAAATTGTGAATCAACGTTTTTGCGCTGCTGTTGGCTCTTCTCTTCTCGTCCTGCACTTATTTACTTTAAAATGAGCTTATTCCTTTCTTATCATCACATATTATCAGCTCACTTCTAGAACACAATGAATATTCAATTTTTTTTATATTTCAGCACAGATTTTTTTTATTTTTGCATCCTTTAAACGTATATTTTACCTTTTAAACCTTATTCCTTCTGATAGGATAAAAAAACACTACAAAAACGATACTCTCTGGCTTGTTCACATGTTCTTTTTGCACTCGTCTTGAATCCTTTCTTAATTTTAGGTTGGCTCTGTATTAGGGAAAAACTGTAAATAAAAATTTTTTGAGAGTGATGCACACAAGTCTGTGTTGTGCTTATCCTACAATGCTTAGTATAGTAGTGTAGCGTGATATTGTGTAATTTGCATAAGGAGATGCTAACTCATCTTCTCTGTGTATCCTCCCTATGTGCACGGCAACAACGGGATCGTGCAAGTGGAAAATGAGTTGGATACGTGGAAGAGATATGTAGTAATACATGCCTGTGTTGAGAAGGGGTATACTGACAATGCTTTCTAGGGAAAGAAACCGAACTGTATCTTTTACCTGGCAAAAACATGAAAAATGCTTTGTTCTCCCTGAGCCTGAGCTCTGTGCACTCTCCTGCGTTGTTTGAATTTGAAAGCATCAAGCCTAGGCTTAGCTTCATTTTCAATGCATTTTGCTGAAAATTCATGCATGAGTTATGAGCGAGCTTCGAGCTTGCTCTCGTCGGTGAACAAATACTCCGCTGGTGAGTTGTGAGTGTGAGTTTGTGAGTCTATCAAAAAAATTAGCTGAAATTGCTATTTTGCTGAGGAGAGGAAGTGGTCAAGTCTCGTCAAGTAAAAGTGCATCAGTATTGATGTTAACTTGTTACGTGCTGAAATAGTGAAGCTGAGGGAAATAAAAGGAGCAGGTGCATGGTTGATGTTAAGCTCGTTTCATACATCTTCTCATCAAAATAAACGAGATAGAAGCGAGGTGGTGATGTGAAATTGAATGGTGGTGGTATGAAATGAGCGTATGTAGATTTGTGAGAGTACTGTTAGCAAATAAAGCAAATCCGTGGCCGGTTACCTGAGCATTTGCTATGAAAATTGCATTGATTGAGGGAACGAGCAGGATTTAAGGTGGTTGGTTAGCAGCTATTAAAGTTAATAGAGACGGAGAAGGTGTTTTGTAGCAGGTCTCTGGTCTATATAGACGAGGGGGAGAGCAAAAAGGTCTGAGCTTTTGTGTTTGGTAGTTTGGCCTCGGAGTTTTCGGGGATGATTATGATGATGAGAAAAAGAGAGAGATAGATGCCCATGAGGGATGACGTGAGAGTCATTGATAAGTAACTTGATACTTGGATGATGATGATGATACGGTCAAGTTGAATTCGCTGTTTTTCTGCTATTATGTAATTGCTACTTAATTTAATACTTTTAAAATGCCTTTCCGAGGTACTAGGTACGGTTAGTGATTTCATGAAAAAAAAAGATGACCGTGCAACTCTTATGCCCGATTTTCTTGGAATAATTTATGCAGATGGAATAATCGTCTTCGGGTTTGGTTTGTATTAGAGAGAAAATTTATCGTAGAAAGGTAGCAATTATGCACCTGCTGGGTAGGTTTAGGCTTCAAGTGGTGTAAATTGTTATTAGTGTAGAGAAATGTATTTAAAAGTTGTGATCAGGTAACAACATCAATACACTGAAATCTCCACCACAGCACACATCACTCCTTTCCACTCTTCGGTACTTAAAGCTCCTTCACATGTGCAAGTACGAGTATCGGTGCGACCACGGCGATAAAAAGATGAACTTATAATGTGGCGAAGAATGCGTGGCATGCAATTGATGTGGATACCGACGGAGGAGTTTAATGCTTGATATGGTTTTAGCATGCTATTGCAAAATTGCAATAGTGCAGATTTGCAGCAAGCATGTGTACAGTCCAACCCAGTGAATGAAAAAGGAGCATTCACCTCTCAGCAACTGTATATCAACTTCTGCCAGACTTCCTCTTTCTCTGGTGTTTTTCAGTAGGAGGAGGTTTTCATAAAAAGCAAATCAAGTAGAATTTTAATTTTCGACAATGCTTCGAAAAGCACACGGATCAAAACACAGATTCAATCACTTTGCATTCCGCTTGTGGCTTTTCTTATCTATATAGAACTGATTATGATGCCAGCAATGTTGGAATTACATTTCCTGCTCAAGTCTTCGATAAAATATGAAGTGCAATTAGAGTATTTTTTTGGATGCGAGATTATTAAGATTCTTTGTTTATTAACTGCTTTATTGGCAATTTAACACAATTCCATTACCTACAACAATTTTTTAAAAAACGGGGTGTAGAAAAAGCTGTATCTTAATCTAGTGGTTTTGCTTTTCACTCAACAAGCATGCTGCATAGAATCTGGAAGCGTATGGGTAATTGAATTTAAGACGATGCGTGGAAATGATGAATTGAAGAAGTTGCATTTCATCGGGCTCGGATTTGGAAAAAGGAAATGACAATGAAACTGATTAGAACAGTGATTACGTTGTACTATATGCCCTTTTATCTAGATTTCCAAAGACTTTCATGTTTACAATATTGCTTTCTTACAACGATGCTGTATAAATGATACAAACATATTGAGCTGATTATCTAACCAGTGTCAATAACGCAGCATTTTTTACTTTCCATGTTATCCAGTTTAACTTTAGTGTCTGACTTGCAACAATTAATTTAAAAGTAAGTTTGGAATGAACAACGACAGCAGCGGCTGTCTTTGTTCCTTAGTTTTTGCGATGAAAAAGTTGGACAAGGCCGAAAATCTTAATTGCTTACCACTTTTATTAGAAACTTAATTTTTCGTAATTTATTAGGGAAAGTATTGAGAAATCTCCAAAAAGTAATTTGAGCATACACATTTAAAGTTTGTTAAAAACGTTTATTGGAAGCCATTTTTTATATTTAAAATTCATTTTCCTAGCTTGATATACTAGGGTCTTTGTTCACTCAATTGCATTTGTGCAATGATGAACATTCTCTATTTTATCCCTCATTATTTTTCTATATACTAAAATATACATGTAAAATTAAAAACATGTTTATAATCTCTAGTGAATCAATAATGCTAGTCCTGGGAAAATGAAATGCCTACATAGATTCATATTCTAATCGTAAGTATGCATTATGATGGATGGATGGAAGCTTTTGGAATGACTAAAACATTTCTATGCATAAATAAATCACCTTCCGAATATAGACTTACCACTTTTAGTAAGGAAAAGAAAATAGTAAAGGAGATATAATTATTAACTCATAGCATTATGAATAGATAATCTACAATCTAGTTGCGATCAATTATAAAAGAGAAATATACTTTTGCGTGTGGAAAGTAGTAGAGAGTAAATCTGATTAACAAGTAGTAGACGGAATTACGTTGTGAAGATGATATTGCAAAAATGATGTTCACAGAGTTTGTAAATGCTCCAAGGAATTGATGATGGCGGCGATGAGCATGTAAAAAGATGTGTTATATATGGTAGTCTGTCGTTGCTCCAAATGACTGGTTTCATTACGTAATATGCCGCATCCTCATATTGTAATACGGTATGCATGACTATTCTTACATGTGTACACGTAGAAAATTCTCCACTGTGTTTGATGATGTAGGCGCACATGCTTTTACTCACAGGCTGATGTTATTAGTGTGCTACGATACGTAGATCTGGCAGTCTATTTTCCACGTTATTCGGAAGCCCTATTGTATTCCACGGGATTGCATCAGATTTTAGTGGAATTTGGAAACGCAAATTAGTTATTTCTGGAACTAAACGAAAAAATCACGTGCATCTGCTTATAAAACTACAGGTAACTTACATAAAAATTTGAATAGTCGGTGAACGGAAGTGGTACAAAGAAGTAACCTTTAAAGACTGAACTTGAGAAAGTGCGCATTTAATTCCGAAGAGCAGCTAGTCATATTTTGTTACATACCTAGTAAATACAATTTGTGGATTCTAGTCGTTAATTCGCTATTAATCTCGTTACGTGTGGTTTTTTAACCTCTGTGGAAAAATTAATTATTTTTGTAGACACTTCCTACTTCCCTGAGCCGACAAAATCTTGCAATCAATTTTTTCAGTTTTTCTCTTAACTAAATTTTTATTATTCCTTCGTACGTATTACAAACTCTAGGCAACTTTTAAAGGTACATTTATTGTCACTGCTTTTACTAAAGAGGTAAAAATAAAGACATAAATTCTGTAATTAGACAGGCTGAATATACCTCCATATGAAAGATTAGACCATCGAAGTTACAATTTTAGTTAAGCTCTCGTGGAAAATTCATTAATATGCAGAAAACGATATAAAATTGTCCAATTTTTTGTTTTGTAGTAGCTCCTATCAGTCCCATCCGTTCCATTTGATTTTCTATATCTTCAATAAGCGACTTTGAGCAAAATGCCACGACGCGGACGTAGTCCAAGCCCATCAAGGGCGCCATCCAGGTATGTACATATTTTTCACTCATTAATTATCATTCTGCGTAAATAAAAATATGACCTACAAAATCATAGTTTACGTTGAATAAAAGTTTCCACATTTTCTGTTCAGGTCGCATGTTCCAGCGCCTGCTCCAGCTCCTCCAACGCAGCCAATGCATGCCCCCGCGGCAGCACCCCAACAGCCAGGTCTTCTCAAGCAAATGGCAGTCACCGCTGGCGGTGTTGCCGTTGGATCTGCAGTGGTAAATATTTTAGACCCAGTCATAATTTATACAAAGCCAAAGCTCCAAGCAAAATGGAAAATAAAGATGCAAAATGTTAGTTGATTTTTTCCAATTCCAATTTAATTCGTTTTGGATATTTATTAGGGCCACGTAGTTGGACATGCTCTTGTAGGGGGCTTAAGCGGAGGTGGAGGTGAAAAGTCACAGGAAGTTCAACAACAGCCTCAACAGCAACAAATGCAGCAGCAGCAACAACAACAACACGACCCATGTTCCTCCGAGATAAGAGCTTTTCTGCAATGCACACAGACCCAAAATGACATTAGCCTTTGTGAAGGCTTTAATGAAGCCATTCGTCAATGCCGCCAATATGGTTCTTCGGCTCAGGTGTGAACACCTAGAGTACCTGAGCTTTAAATTATAGACAACTGGGCAAAATCCATCTGCCCAAGCATTCAGTACCATGTAGAAATCATATTTTAACGTGTATAAGTCTTGTCCAAACTTTTCTTGTAGCCTAGAAAATAGACTTAATAAATTCCAAGAAGCATCAAGCTCAAGTACCCGTGTTCCCGCCAAGAGCAAGAGTATAATTTTGCCAGTATAATTTCGTCTGCGGAAAATTCTCGAAGTTGGTCGATTGTATGAAATATTCTGGCTAGACGGATGGAGTTTCGTTCATTTAAGAGTTATCCAAATCGTGCCGTGTAGACATCCGTAGCTATATTTACAAGTAAACTAATTACAGAAAACAGAAACTGAATAAAATTTTAGATGCCATTATACCTTCTGGTGCAAGTTGAAATATCTTAATTCCATAAAGTAAAAGTGAAATTAAAAATCCATCCAACATTGAACAGATTTCAATGCACTTAGAGACATGGATTTTCATAATTTGTGCTTTGTGGTGCAAAAGCATTTTAATAGGTGGAGCTGAAAACTAAAAATAAAACTTCAGAGAACTAAGCCCATAAGCTCATAATTCGCATCTTTGTTGCAGTCTACCATTTTAATGGCTGTGCTTTAACTTGGAAGAATGTCCATATTATTATGTTGTATTAAGTTAAAGTTGTTGGTAGCGTCCTCATGTACTTTAAAGGAAAAGTTAAAAATGCATAATACTTGGTGCAAAATTAGAGTTCAAGCCTGCATGTCAGAAGGGAATGGACGCATCGTTTAAGGTAGTCATTTCTTCTGTCTTACACGCTTTGGTAAGTCCCAAATTGAACTCTTGATGAACTCTTGTGATGATATCGTATTGTTAACTCCCACAACACTCATGCTACTACAAGACAACAGTCTTCACAAATAACCAATTATAGTCATCGTTAAACTGCTAGATCTAGACTATTTTTGAACTTGCGAAGGTTTTGCTTTTTTGTCCACCCACCGGCGAGCCTTGGTTGTAGGTAACCGCAATTTTTCAAAATAGTCCAGCGGATAGACTATGTTAACAAACTGGAACTCATTCCGAATTCCCATAAATTATGGGCCATAATTAACCACTCAGTCTAAAATGACATGAAATGTTTGTAAAGCAAAACGCTTCACTTTTGCCATTTGAGAAAACACCAACTTGCATTTTGCCCATTGAATGTGAAATTTATTTCATGACAAATGTAGCTGAAGAGAAAAATTTCTCAAATGCTTTGCATAGTTCAAGAGTAATTCTCTTACCGAAATACAAACGCAAAAATACAATTGCAGCATAATTAAATGTTTGCAAAAATAAGGCTCATTTTCTCACAAGTTATACTCTCTGCTCGAATAAAGTCTACCTTCGCAAAATGACTGGCTACTTTTGAAAAAAAAAGGTACCCTTGTTCGACAGTTCACAGTGCAGTGGCCTTTGCCGCGATACAATAACAGCAGTCTTATTTTTTTACCAGAAAGAGTAAGCAGGTGGTTAAATATGATATAATAATAGTTTTCTAAGATGAACATCGTTAATACACGCATGCGTGGATACTTCAACTTCATCTGCTGTACGTTTTTTGTTTCATCTGAGGAATTATCAACTGTTAAGCACACACCTTTACAAGATCTGAGATGGATGCTGAGCTGAGGGCTCCCAACCAAAACGATTTTTGACCCCTTTTGGCTACTGAACAATATTTGTGGATATAGTTATAACGAGGACTTACATTATTTTCGAGTTTATGATGGTAAGCTTGACATGATGATTGTAAGACGGTGAATTAGTTGATGTTATCGTGATGATAACCGACATTTGTACCAAGAAGAGCACTTTGTATAAATTGTATGCGAGTAAGAAAAGAATAGTGTAAGCTTGACATGATGATTGTAAGACGGTGAATTAGTTGATGTTATCGTGATGATAACCGACATTTGTACCAAGAAGAGCACTTTGTATAAATTGTATGCGAGTAAGTAGCTCCCAGTAAATAACTAGCAATTTGGACCTTTGGGTTAGTGTACTTTTACTATTTGACTTTAAGCACAGAAATAACTCGATCAGTTTTTATTCTGTTCAGGACGTTCATTAAATATAAGAAATAAATGCCCCTTTTTACAAGATAAGCTTACAGAGGCAAACGGTTATTAAAGCGCACTTTTATACTGTTGGCATCCTGAATCGTTACAATTCTTGTCGGCGACATGGATGTAGTTTGATTGATAATACTTCTACTTTTCAGCCAAGTCTAATTGACTCAACCAAGAAGAGCATGGTGCAAAGGCAACCGTTTCCATTTTTTAAATGCCATTCTGTTCGTATCAAACTCTCGGACTCAACCCAGGGATAATTAAAGATCACCTTTATAACGCAATTAAATACATAATTGGCTTGTTTTGTCTCATTTCAATAAACTCAGAGAGTGCCTCAATTTCGATATTATCCTCGGCAGTGGATTCTGTTTTAAGCAACTTTAACTTAATTCTCTTCATGTCGATACCTGTACGATATATGTCTTACACTATTTTATTTTAGGTGAGTAAATATAGAAAGCGAAATTAGGGAATGAAATAGTCCCTACTTCTTCAGATCAACTCCAATCGTATAATATCCCGTACGTAACCAAGAAGTGCCAGCTCACTTGTATAATTTTTTTTAAACAAAGAATTCAAAATCGCAACCATGAATGAAGGAGAATTTTGATAATCCAAAAAAATCACACACACGAGTAGGTACTCTAATAGATGGATTACTAGATGTGTATCGAGATTTTTTAGATAAAGGCTATTTCAAAAAGGTGTGTGCTTTGTGTACGATGTGAGTGAATGAAAAGGAATACTACGAGCCACTAATAATAAAAGTAACACCACAAAACAAAAAAATAAATAAAAAAAAGTTTCTCAGTGTAAACTTAATTGCACAACGCACGCTTTTATCCATCTGATCTGATTTGATTCATTTTTAAACTGTGCACTACGAACGTGAATTTTAGACGTATTTTATTGCCATATTACATAATGGAAGAAAAAGTACATATAATAATGATGATCAATAAAATCGTTGTTTTACATCCGGAAGGTACTTCTGATGATTTCGAATAAGTACAAAGTAATATATTACGCGTGTCTTTTTGCCTATCGTAATAGTGGCTCAAAAAATATGTTCTGTAATCAGTTACGTTACTCTACAAATTGCATATGGTATAATATATAGTGAACATTACCGTGAGTTTTTTTGTTTTGCGGTTTTACTAAAATATCATCGGTATCGCAAATCGCAATTACATAACGTAATGCAATTTAGACGTTAATAGAGTACGATACAATTCGAGTT
Source organism: Acrocyrtus sp. NNG-2020 (assembly GCA_027744115.1). Classification (NCBI taxonomy): domain Eukaryota; kingdom Metazoa; phylum Arthropoda; class Collembola; order Entomobryomorpha; family Entomobryidae; genus Acrocyrtus; species Acrocyrtus sp. NNG-2020. The sequence goes on along the minus strand of JAHZND010000465.1, from coordinate 6,752 downwards.
TTTAAAAGCTCCTGTTCTCTCAATGCCTGCCATTTCATCGCGATGCTGCGTATTGTGTGTACATAAAAATATTTTGATAATTTCCACAAAAAAAGTCGCATTATCGCTTCGTGTTCTTTTCGTACAAAAAAATACTTTTTGTAAGTTCAATTTTTCATAACGTGCTTTCGTTATTTCGCAAGCTCATTAAATGCATAAAAACGTAAAAAAGCAGTCTCTTCAGATGTGTTAATGTGACAAAATGTCATCACTGCACGCGCACTGCGGAATGGTAGTGATAGGTATATTATTTTAAAAGATGGGATTGTCGCTTCGCAAATATATTTATAGCGGACTACCCAACCCAATCCTGCGATAATTGTAACGCTAGACAGCTTTGGTGGTGGTGACAGTCATGATATGCCTACTTAGATGATTCTGAAAATGCGCAGACTCGCTTGCTCAAATGGACAAGATACATCTAATTTCCTACTTATATTCCACGTTTAATGTAAATTATCGAGGTCTGAAATGTGAGATGACTTCCTATTATCACTCCTTACGGATTCAAAATTATATAATCTGTTCTTTAGTGCTTCGTACAAGATGGCATGCTTTGTTTACTTCTGTTTAGAATTTTTTAGTAAGCTGCATACCTACGGAAAACTAATCCGTAACAGGTTGTTTCTAGTTATTTTGTTTACTTGGTCAAGTTTTCTCTAGGATAAGGGGAGGAATGAGGAATGCGAGATTTGTGTAGCATGTTTTGTAGGCATGTTATGTCATTTCGGCTACATTACCAAAGCGTGGAACATCTAATCAAGTCTGAAAAAGTAGATTCTTGTAATGACATCAAACATCATCATCATTAGATATTAATGATGATGGCAGAGATTTGCGGGTAGAGAGTTCTAAATGAGGATCGACTGTCTTCAAAAGTGGTGCAATGTAATGCGCGCAGAGTTAGAGGGGTGACAAATCGTCCGTTTTCTTTCGCTGATTATGAGGACTTCGTGCATTNTCATTAGATATTAATGATGATGGCAGAGATTTGCGGGTAGAGAGTTCTAAATGAGGATCGACTGTCTTCAAAAGTGGTGCAATGTAATGCGCGCAGAGTTAGAGGGGTGACAAATCGTCCGTTTTCTTTCGCTGATTATGAGGACTTCGTGCATTAGCTGGATTGTGGATTAAATTGAGTTATTCACAATCGCATATTTAGAGTTTTTTTCACTTTTTTCGCATTCAGCTTGGCAGCAGGCAATTTGGAGAGGTTCATTAGGATACTTTTGAACTTCGTTCGTACAGGTTATACTTGGCTACTACCTTTATAGCAGCGCAGCGGTAATACTAATTGCATAATATTGTGTGCCAGTAGCCAGAGTTTGTGTATTTAGATGAAACAAGAAATCTGAGTGTATGAACATGAATTGAAACTAGTAAATACAGAAGAGCTTACTTTCAGTGAGTAAAATGACCAGTTAAAGTCAACTCGTCAGAATAACAAACGTAAAATACTTTTTTTTGCAAAAGAGTGCTTCTGTACCTCTAGTTATAATTTTTTGCTCTGCCTGGGCTCTCCCAAATTTTACCATAATATTTTGTGTGAAAGCTTAAAAGAACAATGAAATGCCAAAATAGTAGAAAAAGGAAATTAACAAAAGTCTGTATTAATTCGATTGTTAACCGTGGCATGGCATACTGATGGATGACGATGACGTTCTACAGAACGCGAAGAAAAGGGAAATGATGTTTTTCGATGTTCATGATACCTTCACGAGGGTACTTATCATTATCATATTATCTCTGAGAATCTCTGAGGTATGTTTATTTTTTGCAAAAGCACTAAAACACGCTATAGAAGATGTTGATTAATCTTAAGGAAAGCTGGAAATGAGTCAGTGTGAGGAACTGCATGAGTACTGCCTTAAAACAAGAATGATAAGATGGGGTCGGTGGACTTAAGTCTGACAATGAGTAGTGCAGAGGTCGGTTACACTTGCTTCATCTAATGGCTTCTCCCTTTTTGAAAACAACGTTTCTTTATGTAATAATACTCTGAAGGGATGCTTTTAAAGGAACTTGTATGATTCATGAACACGAAGAACAACAAAAAAATATATGAAGCAGTAGGTTAGCGAGCGCACACACATCCATTTTTGCGTACAAGAAGCTAGAGAGCTCATCTATGAAGATCTTTGCCCTTTACGCTACACTTGCTTTCACTACACAGACAACACAACAGTAGTACACTTTACTTGCTAGAACGACCATTTAGTATTAAATGAAAATGAAAATATAATTACATAAAAATTTATAATGAATTCCTATTATATTTAGCCGTAATTTTGTAAAATGATCTTCGTTTTTGCTCACTTATCTATACCTCCAATTTTTTTTGGCAACAAAGACGAGTAGTAAGATCAGTTTACAACGCTAAAACAACAGTCTACTACTCTCATATATATCCAACAAGATCATAAAGATTGAAACCGTAGATTGGACTTAAAGCTTTAAAAAATGAACTTCTCAAGAGTTCGCAGAGGACTATCTGAAGGGCAGGGATTACGCCTGCACCACAATTATCGTCATCAACTATCATAATTATCATTATTGGCATTAAAAAAAGGAAAGCAAAAAGGGCATTGTATCCCTCCACTTTTTGAACTGCAACAAAACCACACATAAAGTTGCATTATCAGATCGCCGTATTCTTTTACAGGTATTAGCCACTGGCGTTTTTTCAAGGTATTATAGGAATTTTTCGTATGACAGTTTCCACTACAATTACCTATATGTATTGAATGAAAAAGTGCCTTAATTAGTCAGCTTTACTGCTGTGCAATGACCACCAGTTGATGAGGATTTGCTCATCATACTGTCCAATAAATCTTCCAAAGTGCACCCATAAAACAGCAGTTCTGAATGAAAATTGGAAGTTATACGCCTTCTGTAAACGTGCTATCCAAGCTGAAATGTCATTATGTCCATAAAAAGCATCCATTTGCATATGCATCACTCTTAAACTATGCGATAGCTTCTTTGCTCCGGGCTGGAAAGGCTAAAGTTTTGCTAAGATGCTGATATCTCATCCTTGTGTGAGCTGCGAATGGAACGTCTTCTCCTCTCTGTACTGTAAACTACAGCAAAAAATCTGTTATGCTATTAAAGAAGAGCCGTGAATATACAAAGCAATAACTGTCAAATAGAAGAAGATAATGATGATGACGACCACTTTCACAACTGGAATTGGGGATGATGAGTCTACACATGTTCTGAGAAGTTGTAAAAAGCGAAATATTTTGGAATCTTTTGAAACCTGAAACTTCAAATTTTATGTGAAATAATGCCGTAATACATGTGTGTCATACTCCCTCAAAAAAAATCTCAAAACAATTTGTGCACCTGTCTCACTTCATTCACCTCACGATTGCTTCATGTACTCTCTAACTCTTTTTTACGTAGATTTGGATAATGCGAAGACTTACATTAGGCGACAAGATACCGGCCTGAGGTGCACACTTCCTCCAGGTAGCGTCTTTATTGAGGCAAGCGCTCTGAATGAATTTTTTTTTCATTACAATTATATATTCTACAAGCGTCTTCGCATATTAAAAAAATGAATTCCATTTGTCAGTGCACTTTGCTAGCACTACAAGTCCTCAAAATGAATCTCTCCACCACACCTTCTACACTGCAGATGATCTTGGAAGAAAACTTATAATTATAAGGTTGACTGCAAAATGTTATTCTGCAATTAGAAACTGACCGGAGGACAGGAAAAGATTACTTTTGAAACATACGACTTGAAACAATATGTTATACGTTTAGAATATGTAAGAACTTTTTTTTTGTTTAAAAACTCATCAACGCATTTTTTTACAGTGTGTCTGTATTTATTTAAAAAAGCAGATTTTCTTCAGAGATGCAAAATACGAGTTCAACTCGAGCTTTTTAGAGATAGGTGAAAATGGCACTTACGGTGTGATTGTTTTTTTGGGGGAAAATCCTACAATTAAAAAGTGTATCAAGTAAAGTAAATGTGTGCCATTATCACAATGTACACAAAAAAAAAAGTTTCTTGAGATTTTTGTGCACTGGTGATTATGATGATTATTATGGTCACAGGTACATGGCAAAAGGTTTTTCTTTTTTTTTCTTCCACGCACAGTCTTCCTTTCTACGGTCACGTTTCAGTAGGGTGAAGTCAGAGATGTGGAAATTGTATAGCTTCCAGCAACAACAACTTCCCCTGCAATTTAAATACAGAGTGATGATGACTGTCTTTTTTCGTAATTTCCTCTGAAATGGCTGCTGTGTGAGACTGGTACGTTTCTGTCTTTGAAACTGTAACCCATTAAAAAAGACGCTATTATATGTACTCCGCATTTTTATTGCTTTTTACATCATTCTCTGTACTGACATCTTTTTTGTCTACAAAAATGATGAGAGTAGGTATAATACGTTCACCTAAAACTCATTGATTATTCATTAAAGGCCTTTCAAATCAAGTCAGCCTTTCATTGTGCGCGCCTAGTTGAAGTCAGGAACAATGATGAATAGAACAGCAGAAAGCATAAACTCATATGAATGGGGACTTTAACTGCGGCATCTTGTAAGATGACATTTGATGGGAATAAATTCCAGCCTGAATGAGGAAAACGGTCAATTTGCACGAATAAGGTGGGATGCGTTGATTGTTTGCGGAAGTGGCTGGTGACGCGTCCACCAAAAGTGAGGAAACGTCAAAAGGAAACAGACACGAAAAGTCGGTTAATTTGCACGAATAAGGTGGGATGCGTTGATTGTTTGCGGAAGTGGCTGGTGACGCGTCCACCAAAAGTGAGGAAACGTCAAAAGGAAACAGACACGAAAAGGAGCAAACGTCATTTCTTCATATTAGTTTGCGATGCAGATAGACCTTCATCCTTTTTTTATTGTTTGAAAGACAGTTCTCTATTTTTTGTGCTGTTCCTTAAAGTTGATTGTTGTAGGGACACAAGTGTGCGGGGAGTATTATGTAGCAGCTCCAATTACAATTTACTTATTTTGGTGTATATTAACTTCAAAGAGAGAGACGGCGATTAGCCAAAAGGGCTGCGGTTGGTTTGGTGATACTCTCCTCCATTTTGGCACGTTTATTAGAGAGCACAGCAGGAATAAAAGTGATATCAGCTCACTCATTTGTCCTTAACCCATTTCACAGCTTCTCTCCTGATTGAGTGAGCATATTAAGCATGCATGAACAGAAGAGTAACCGTCGTTATTAACCTAATGCACTGTTAAGAGCAGGCACTCGGCAAGTCGACAGTCTCACATTTCGATTTTGTTTGTAGGCAACCCTAATCACTGCGTCCATCACCTCATCCCATCCTGATGATGCAAAGCGGGGAAAAGGTGTGCGCACGGAGATCATAAAGGAAAAAATTAAAATGGAGGAACGATGACTTTTATACTTGCATTTTACCGTAAACGTGATGAGTTGGCTAATTTAAATTTGCTATATGGAATCCACATTTGAGCGCACAGAAGAAACCCATTGCCGAAGAAAAAAAATGCCCATATTACCTATTTAGATACCTTCATCATCCTTCAAACCGTTTAGGCAACTGAAATGCACAATGACAACGAAAACTGTCCTTTTAGAACCGCTCAAAGAATCCATCCACCTTCAAACTGTCTCTTGTGGTGAAAAACACTGTAAAATATCCTTTCATATAAGTTACAGGTGATATGCAGACGGCGATGATGACAATGGGGGAATGCATTGAAAGAATAAAAAAAAGAGTGCTTTATTTTCATGCAACGTAACTTCAAAAGGCCGACCGTATTTCCCTTAAAACAATTTTTTCCTCCTCCTCGATTCAATTCACAGTGACTAATTATTGGTTACAGTTGATCTTCAACGGATTGTTTTCGATTTTAAAGGTTACTCGCTTAAATTCTCCTTCCAACCACCGTTCTAAATTCACGCATTTTATTTGTTCACCCCATTGTTGTCGCTGATTATTGTCTGTGGGTAACGCTCACGAGAAATGAGTTTGCCATTAGCGACTTTAATACTGATTAATAATGTTAACTGGTATATATCGTATACGGAGAGAGATAAGATTGCCAACTGTCATTGTCAGTGGAAAGCATTGTAGAGTAGTAGTGCGACCGAATTACGTATGCGCAGAGAGGTAAGTGCAAAAAAAAAATTTAGCGGTAGGCAAACCCATGATTATACCCTAATGATTTAAGTACTTCCATTGTGTTATGAAACTGACAATAGTTGCGTGGAGCTTTTTTTTCTTCTTAAGCCCCCATTCCGACAGTGTCAGTATCAGTAGCACTTTATAAGTCCCTGAAAATATAAGAAAATACTTTTGTCACGGTTTTTTTGGTGTGGTAAAGTGTGGTGGTGATGTGACGATAGTTGATGGATGAGCATGTACCGACTGATCTGATTTTGTTTTTTTTTGCTTCATGCCCCAATTCCTCCATTCTGACCGGGCATATGCATGATATGCATTCTCACTGTCTATTTTTTTCGGTTTCTCGAAGAATCATAGCTGGCTGATCCACTTATATAACTTTCAAAATTCTGACTGCTACTGCTGCTGCAAAAAACTCGCTTTTTCCGACAACAACACAGGCGTAGACGACCGACCTTGTTTACCTTCGTCAGTATCGGTTGGTGTTTTTTTACCATCTGAAACTGAACCCCTTTCTACTTTTTTATTTGCAAAAGGTAAGGAATGTTTCTCTCGGAACATTCTTCACTCTTTTGT
>JAHZND010000464.1:0-18199 GCA_027744115.1 Acrocyrtus sp. NNG-2020 | reverse complement strand
AAATGCCAGGGAGGGAGATGAGTAGGGAGGGAAAGTGCTTGGGAGGAAGAATTCCGGGAGGGAGATTTCCGGGAGGGAGATTACGGGAGGGAGTTTTCCCATTCCCAGGTATAGGTATACTAACAAATAAAACTAAAGCTTCTAGAAAGTACCTTATTTCCCTCTCTTAAACTCACTCATATTTAATCTTAACTATTTAAGTTTGGTATATCTACCTGAAAAGAAATTATTTCGGATGATATGGCGCGGTGGAGTCAATCGAGAATTAACTCGGCTTACTTAAGTCCAAATACCTACCATCGTTTCCATTCCATCGCTCATAATATTCTTCGGTAGCTAAACTAAGTGCCCATCCTATTTCTAGTTTCGTAGAAATACCTGGACTAAAGTTATAATCTGTCATGTTATGATTTCGGATTTGGATTTTTAGCTTTTCATTTTCGTTAAGAAAGCTAGACTTAGCATTGGAGAACGGCAAATAGAAGGAAACAGAAGATATGGGATTAAGGTACATATATTGTAGAGCTTAAGTTAAGGTGGGATTTCGAAATTTGAAGGAATGTGTGGCGCCAGTGAGTTTCAGGTACCAGCACTTTCACAGTAGAGCGATTCTACTTCATAATTTAGTTGTTTTGCTTTAGAAGTCAGAAAGCCCTATAGCGTCCCGTGAAAGTCAAAATTCCGCATTTCAGCACTTTTCCTTTTCAGTCGACCTCCGAACAGCTCCTGTGGCACGACACATCATTTAAAGTTCTCTAGCATTCCAATTTGTCAAAACAAGCGTCATCACAATCACAGCACACAACTCTTCTTTAGTGCAAAATGAGTCTCCGCCGTCAGCAACAAGCCCTCCGAATTTTGAAGTTCGCGTCATCCCTTCTTCCGCCAGGACTTCTAGTAGAATGGGAATTAAGTGGAGATACAATTAACCTAACGAAAAAATTCACATTTCCGCGCCTTGTTCGTTTCATATCCGCCCTATTGCTCAATCTCCCCCTTTCCGTTATCTACACACTTCTGACTCACCTGCTAATTGAAAAGAGGAAAGAAGTAGATCCTCCTTACACCACTATCAGCTTATTACTAATGGTACTGTATTCTATCGTAGTTTGGAATCAAATCCATTTGCTATATAAAGGAGGATTTGTTGCTGAGCTCAACACCGTTCTCACCTTCTGTGCCAGGTTAAAGAAAGACTTTCAAGTTAGGGCTGAGGCTGAGCTTCAGCACAAATACCGACATACTGTGGCACTGTGTGACGCCATAGCACTTACACTGAGCTCGCTATGCACTCTTTTCGTGCTGCTGCTAGTTGTTGTCTACATTTCCTTTGACTTTGACCCAAACTTTGCACTGGTGGAAGAATATATGGGTGATCCCACACATAGAAGCTCCAGTAAAATAATGTCTGGATTATTACTCCGACTGTTTTCATTTTCCGGAACATTGGAGGGGGGCTATGTGTTTGCTTACTACAACTTATGTCTATCTATTTGTAGTAGGGAAATGTATGCGCTGGCGGACATATTTTTGTGGACAATGGATGCAGGAATGGAGGGGTGTTGGATTCCAGCTGAAGGTCTACAGAAGACTTTTTCTCTGCTGGACAATTCTCATGGATGCTATCGGTGGATTCATCACCGTTAGCATTTCCATCTCCTTCTGGTGCACCGTGTTCCTATTTTGGTATTTGGTTAACTGCAGCAGAGCCATGCCCACTTTTGTACTCTACATGATAGGAATCGGATTTGGAATTATTTTTGTAACATTTTCCACTATACTACAGGCAATTCCAATATTGGAACATTCTACATCTTCAGCAATTTCTAAAATGAAAAAGGGGGCGAAACTAGAATATAAACTGAGCTATCATCCCAATGCTCCACTCGCACTTGTTAGAAGAAGGAGGGAAGCTAAGATTGAAAAATTGGAAGGAAATGCACTGCAAGTAATTGCTTTCAGGCTGGGAAGTATTAGCGCACTAGACAAGTCTTTTGTGAATGGGATTAGGGCTACACTTGTGGACAGGACTTTTGACGCCATTCTCATATTCACCATATAATAAATAAAATTTAAGATGGATAATGTGTAAACCCAGCACTACGCATATTGGTACAGCGTGGACGAAGAGCAAAGACAAACTACAGATTTAATCTCAGTCAGCTCCGAAGTCATTGCGAGATGCGGAAGGTTAATTGAATTATTTCGTGAAGTTGGGGATTCAAATGTTGACAAAGTTATTTACAACAAAACGATGTGGACCACCCCCACAAATATCCTGACAATTTTGGGGGAGAGGTTCATGCAGAAAATGGAGGAGCTGGATGCAAATGAAATTATATCGAGATATGCGGAAGTGGAGGGAACCATTTTACGAGGGTACTTGAGTGAATGCAGCAAGCGGAAAGTGGCGCTTCTTGTGCCACCCACATTGGCTGACAATTTCCTGAAAGGGATGTCTCCAGAAAGTGTGTACATGGGAAAGAAAGGGTATTTAGAGCAATCTTATCAATTTTCAGTGGAGGGGTTGATAAATCCACTATTCATTTTGAGACTCTCCCGATTTAAGGAGTCGGGGCTGGTGAAAAGGTGGAGTGATCTCTTGAAATTTGTGGCGGATTTGAGGTCACATCTAAATGCGTCGTCGATGGAAGAGCATGCAAGAAGTGCACATGGACAAGACTTTTCAGTGCTATTTAGCGTACTAGGCGGAGGTCTAACTATGGCAGTTTTAGTGTTCGTTTTGGAACTAAACTTTCTGCACTACTTTAAGTCTAGCGTTTCCAAAAAAATATTTTAACAGTATAACATGAAAGTTCAAAAATAAATTAAATATAAATTTAATAAATAGGATTTTATTACTAAATTGTATATAATTCCAGAATAGTTTTTTTAATTAGTCGTTTCCGTTTCACTTGTATCCTCCTTTGCTGTAACATTTGTGGAGATCTCTTCACTTGAAGTGCTGACATCAGGATCAGACGAGTTCTTTTTCCCGTACCCTCCATAACCGTTGGACACCGGCAGTCCAGATAGGGGCGACCAGGGCACGCACTTAGTTCCGCACTGCGGGAAGAAGCAACAGGTAAAATATTGTGGACAGTCTGGAGTTATCCGGCACTCGTAGATGCAAAGAATGCAATTGCCGTATTGATACGGATCGTACTCTCTTGCGCAAGTGTACATCGTATTCTGAACTGCAAGGAAAATCCATTCAATTTTTAGATTAGTTTAAGTAATCGGCGAAAAACTATTAAAAAATGAGAAAGGGAAAAACAAAATGCAAAAATGGAATTACCTTCTTCGGAGCGTGGTGGCGGGCACTGAGAGTATTGGGACGCCACCAGCCTAGCCAAACTTTCAATAATTATAGTAGTAAACAGAAGGGAATTTTGCAGTTTCATTTTGCAAAATGTTTCACTTGTAGCTGCTAAACGGAAAAAAATGAGTATGCGAGAGCTCTACTTATGAAAACTAGAAATATGGCTATGTTTCCTGTAGCAGCTCTATTTTCACTATGCGATGAAGGCACTATCCCTGTCCTATTATTTATATGAAATATTTTACTAGGGAACTTTCCGTCTTGCATGTGCAGGACTGCGTGAAAGAGATTCAGTAAAAGAATAAAATATTCCCATTTTTTTAAATAGATAAATGAAGGGGAGGATTACAGACCGAACCCTCAGCTTAAACTATCTCAAAAATAAATAAATAAAAAATGCAAAAAGGTAAGTTATATGTACACTGCACAGGTCTTTAAGATATTTGGATTCTTGTTAGTAGACTAATTAGACCCTTTGGTATTTTTAGATTTTCAGGGAAAAACCAATTCATTTCATTTCGGAATACTCACGTCATGTGTACAACTTGCACAGCACAGCATGTACAATCATCAACATGAGAAGTGCACATAGGTATGCATAAGTGCAGTATAAGGCTATATAACTATATATTTTCGTATTTTTGTAGCGAACCCTTTTTTCGCAGTCGCAGTAAAACTTTCCACAAGAGAGCACAAGAGTCAATATATTTAATCCATTAAAAAAATCTTCTTTTACAAAATTCTGGTCTTCTTGGATAACCGGACAATAGTTCAATGCTTGGGTTTTTCTTGCTTTTGCTTACAGCTTAAAAAGGGCCGAGTGTATTTCGGCTTTGAAAAAATTAGAAATAGAACTGAGGAAAAATACCATGCAATGCAGGTTGTACATTATAGGGTTATGAAGATAAATAATAAACTGATATGTACATATTAAGATGCCGACTTGCTTCGAGAATGTTGACTGGCACATTGTCCCCGTTCTGAATCCAGACGGATATGAATTTACATTTAGGGAGGATTGCCTCTGGAGAAAATCCAGATCTCTTCATAACGGATTTCAGTGTCCTGGAGTGGATCTAAACAGAAGTGAGTGGCTAAGTTAAGCGCATTTCAGCTAGCAAGCACAAATAAAAAAATTATTGATTTGTTTGGACCTTTCCAGACTTCGACTTCCACTGGGGAGAATCCGGGACAAGTGAAGATCCATGTAGGAATACGTAACCAAGTCCATATCCATTTAGCGAGCCGGAGGCAAACGCAACTGCACGATATCTTGTCGATAATAGAAATCGAATTCGTGCCTACCTCACATTCCACAGCTACGCCCAGCTCTGGCTGACCCCATACGGATACATGGAAGAGTATTGCCCCTAGACTACGAGGAGCTAGTAAGGGAAATTTAAAAAAAAAACTATTTCCAATTTACTGGAGCTTGCTCAAATTTGAAATATTTTTCCAGGAAGAACCAGGCCAAAGGGCAGCCAGAGCGTTGGGAAATGTTTACGGGACGGAGTATGGCGTTGGTGCCCCGAGCCACATTTTATGTGAGTTTGCATTTACTTTGCCTATAAACTATTTTTTGTGGAAACATGTAGCATAATGAACTTCCTCAATTCATTTAGATTCCAACAGCGGAAGTAGCCGCGACTTTGCCAAAGGTGTCCCCGAAATAAAGTACTCTTTCACAGTGGAACTCCCCCACCAAGACTTTGGCTTTCTCCTTTCCCCTCAGAGAATTCTCAGCACCTGTGAAGAAACCTGGGAGGGAGGGCGTAAAAGTTATCGTAGCGTAGCAAGTCGCAAGAGAGCGGCCTCCAAAACTGCCAAAACCTCCAACATTTAACGACATCTATAACCACATCACGTCAACTGATCCGAGGTACATCGGCAAGCAGGTCATAGGTAGACCTCCTCGGTCCTAATAAAAAAAGACTAAAATTGTGTTCATTTTGTATCGAAAAAAAATAACTTTATTTTTTTGGATTATTATCGTTTTAGAAATAAAACCCATTTTTAGCAAGCAATTGAAAGACGAAGAGCAAAGAAAGCATAATTAACGGATTTCTTCGTCGATTTTAACGACCCAGACACTTTTGCTGTTGGCGCCGGCAAATTTTGATAGTCCTTTTTATTGAGAAGGGTTTCCAAATATTTACTGTCTTGAAGTTTAACTGATGAATGTTTGCTTTCCTTTTTTATTTAATTGCAGATGTGGTATAATTTGTCGTTCTAAATTTGCAAACAAATACAAGCTTTGTCTTTTCTCTATTTTTACTTACCTAGTTAGATATGTAAAGGTGACGCAAAAGCATGAAGGACTGTTTCGAGTCTCATACAGAAACAAATAGAGTATTATAACGACGAAGGAGGAGAAGTCTACAGCATTTCTGTAATAATCTGGTTTATTTTAAAAATGTCTCATTCGTGGAGCTTATCCATTTCCAAGTTTTTTTTTCGTAGAATGTCCATAGCTATTCTGTCTTTCCTTTTGCTTCAGCTGGTCAACTCTGAGGAAATTGGACTCGAGTTGGAGGAAAGTGGGGCGTTACCAGTAATCTACACTCCTTCAAATAGCAAAGCGCTGCGAATATTCTGGCAGAATGTTTGCTCATTGTGGGCTCCTCCTTCCATAAATTATTTGTCTGTGAGCTGGATAAATAAGTTTGAAAAGAGCAACTGTCTAATTGTCCTCACAAACTTTATGGGATTCCATCTAGGGGGACATGGGCAGCCAATGGCGATTAGAAAACCGGCTCCAGTGGTGTTCGAAAATGGAGAAACAGAAGAAGTGGAGGAGACCTGGAAGAGGAGGTCGCATTTAACGTGGATGGCAGATACGAGGAGGACCTCTGCGGAAGGTCTGTTATCAAACTGCATATTTTTTAACAGAACAAGCAGGATGCATGGACAATATAGACAAAGCTGTTTCCAGCTAGACCGTCTCCGCTTTGTGTCCAATTCCAAGCCTCAAAATTGTGAAATGAGTGTGGTAGTCTTTCCACCTCCTCTCAGCTATAAGAAAAGACTTTCAGTGGAAAAATTTCTTAAGCGGGGGCACTTCCCTGGACTGTTTGGATTTGGAGTAGAGACAAAATATCCTCATATTTGGATAAGCCGAAAAAGGAATTTCTCCGAAGCTGTTCTGCCTAGTGCAACTCCTTCTCTCAACTTTTTCGTTGTTCCATCGTTGGAATGGCGAAAAGTTTCGACTTTGGAGAGAAGACGTCTCTTAATGATCTGGATCAAAGACATTTATCTTATCAGATACGGTACTGGGTGGCGGATCATTCTCAGGCAGATGAATGCGGCATTTTTAGTTATCAGTATGACACCGACTACGGTACGCTCAGTGCAGCTTATTATTACTCCACTGAGCTTTGCGAGTTTCTTATCTGTTGCTCCTTTTGGAAAAACTTTAGAGCCAGAAAATATCTTAAGAAGGGTAGCGCGAAGATGGAGTAGGATGTGGCCATGGGGAATAAGTTCAGAAGCAGGGTCCGACTATTGGGGTCATCACTTTGGAAAATTGTGTACGGAAATGTCTGAGCCAAAGAGGGCAATCACAATTAGTCGTAATTATGATACACTTGCAAAGTACATAATGGTCCATTTGTCCGTTACCGCTTTGAAAAACTACAGCTACGCAATTAAAGGCTTTGAATGGACTGGGGAGGTGTGCGAGAATGGGCGGAGCAGGAAGACAGAGAAAGTGAAGGCATGGCTATCAGATGAGACTTTGCCGACATTGGTGACTTCAATGAGCAGAGGTCGTCGAATTCATTACCCATTCCGAGTTTATGGAGCTCACGATGCACACGAATTCTTAACTTGTGGGACAAGAGGAAAAATATCTTTCTCGGTGTGGACGCTTTTCAGTGTCTTTGAGGTTCCGGTTTGGATCTGCATCGGAGTCGTGGTCCTTGCTCTGTCAACAACTTCTCACAAAAATCTGGAAGAGAGGAAAGCAGAAGGCGTAAAGTCACAGCTGCTGTATCTATTCAAGTTGCTTGTTGAGCAGGGCGACCCATTTCCAAATGGAACTTTCTCCCAGGGCACCCAGATCCGTGTCCAGCTCGGTATATTTCTATGGCTGGGGACGGTGCTGAGCAGTGCCTATAAAAATGATAATGTCTACAACATGGTACTTCCGGCGAAGCCTCTCTTCTACGAAACATTCAACCACTTGATGCAGGATAGCATTCTAGTATACACAAATTTGAGGAACATGTGGGCAAACTTTGGGGTTTTAAAAAATATCAAATAGCACCCAACTCACGGTGGAGCGGAGTATAGGCGGAGAGCAAATTTTTTCTGGGAAATGGAAATGGTTTGGTGTAAATGCCAGTGTTGGAAGTCCACTTGGACAAGCTGATGGGTTGTACTATGACAAGATGGAATTAGAGCAGTATCAAAATGTAGCCAACTACACACGATGGAATTCCACAAAAAGGTTGCTCTTTCCGGCAGTGCTCTGGATTAAATCGGAATATCCAAACTGGGAGGAAATGGCAATAAATAAAGAGCAAACACTTCTTGCTTCGTTGATAAAAAGAATGTATACGCAAATTACTAGTCAAGCTGTTAGCATACTCCGCCAATGTAAGGATAACAAGGTCGCTGTCTATTTTCCTCGGCGCTCGGTTCAGTCTTACTTCCAGAATACGGGGTTGGAAGGAGTCTACCTGGGAAAGGAGTCCTCCATGGGCCCGACCTACCGATTTTATCTAAGGGGACTTATTTCTCCACCTCTCATGACTAGATTGGCTAGTTTGAAGGAGTCCGGGATGATTGAGCGGTGGACGAGGATACTGGAAGACTTCTCTACGAGGAGGATCCGCTTTAATGCTAGACCGAAGGTGTTGTCGAATGGAACTCGCTGGGGGTCGGATGAAGGAGGAAAGAATTTCTCGGTGATTTTTTCAGTGCTTAGAGCTGGAGTTATTACTGCAGTTTGCTGCTTCATGTTGGAAATGTGTATAAAGCCATTTATTGTTCTAAGCAGATTGGCAGAAGTTTGGCGAGGAGTACTTGCAAAGACCAAAATGACAATAAACGAATAATAATAATAATAAAGACGAAGGTTGAAGGTCTTTTCATTTCAAATATGCAGACAGCGATGTTGCGCCAGAAAAAATATAATTCTGCTACGTGCCCTCGTCCTAAAAAACTGGTTAACTATAGGAGCTGACTATCACTTCAGGTACTTTTATTAAAAACTTATTTTTTGAATCCTACAAAAAAAGATTTCGAATGCAATTGAATTATTTAGGGAAGAACGAACCATTAAATTCATATAATGTCTTAGATACTAATTAACTAACCGCAAAATAAAATCATGTACATTGAGCAATGATAATATAACGGTAACACGGTAGGAAGTAGCCTTACAGAATGAGAATACTCGGAGAAAAGTTTCACGATTAGTGAGATATAGCAATTATTTATGAAAGGTGACTTCCACATATTCATCAATCATCAGTGCTCCGTAATCGATGCCAAGGTTTGTGCAACAATAGCAATGCTGCAAACGTTCCACTTGCAAATTCTCATAAATTTGATGAGGGTAAAATGCGATACTGCATGTCCTTCGTCTTACATCTTAATTGGAGCTGAAAGCATAGTAGAAGAGAAACTATTAATTGGAAACTGATTTTTTAACTGTTGAATACTGTGACCCAGAGCCCAGATTTTAAAATAAAAAATATTTTTAAGAGATAAAATTATCTTACCCATTTAAATTTTGCATTTTTCCTTGTGCACCTTCAAAACGGTGACACTTGCATATTCCCGGGGGCATCTGGAGCAGAAAAAAGGCCGTTCCTTGTTATGAGTACGGATGTGAGCATAATAGAAACTTCTAAAAAAATATTTCTTGGGGCAGAACACGCACTCGAATCTTCCAGTGCGTTCATGAACTACTCGAACGTGCCTTACTAAATATGACTCTCTCGTAAAAACTTTATTGCACATCTCGCATTTCTGGATTTCTCCTCCAAAGTGCACCACCCGATGAATATTAAAAGTCTTCTTGTCCGCAAAACTCTTGGAGCACATCTCACAATCGTAAAATGTTTCCACTTTATGCTTTCGAATGTGCACCTTCAAGTTCCAAAGAGCCGTATACGATCTCTTACAAATCTGACAGGAATACGGTCTTTCATCTGTATGCGTCCGGAGATGTCTACCGAGGTCCGCCTTGTAAGNTTTCATCTGTATGCGTCCGGAGATGTCTACCGAGGTCCGCCTTGTAAGCGAAAGCTTTCTCACAATGGTCACAGGGAAACGGCCTGAGTCCTTCGTGAACTGCCATAACATGTCCCCGAAGATTACTCCGGTTGGCGAACGCCTTTGGGCAAGTTTCACATTTAAATGGGGTCTCTCCTGTGTGCGTCTTCATGTGATGAGATAAGTTGCTCCTCCATTTAATCACTTTCCCGCAGATTTTGCACTTACATTTTTCTGCTGCAACCATTTTGTTCACTCCAAAATCACTTTTTAATGTTTTCAATTTTTTGCTAACTTTTTTTTCACGAGACAAAAAAAAATTCGGACGGTTTTTTCACCTTTTAGGACTGACAGAATGCGAATTAAATTGACAGTAATAAAAATGTAAACAAAATCCAGTGATCCAGTGAGAAAAAGCTGCTGAGCTTAATATCGTGCAGCTGATATATCTCGCACAAATGTACGAGCTATCCGGCAGCTGGAAAGTACTGTGCAATGCAGGACCGGCAGCCAAGCCATATCTTAGCCACGTTGGCTCGCAGCTGCTTTCACGGCACGCTTTTACATTACGAGATAAGCTGGACAATCCAGCTTTGTACAGAGTACAGGGCAGTATGCAGCTACCCTCCCCGCACATTCATAGCATGGCAAAGCAAAGATACGAGAAAAGAAGTAAACAATCGTCGCTGCCAAAATTATTTGTGCTATGCATTTAGCCATTTCACCAATTTTTGTGCTAGGCATATTTGGTTCTTAGTAATTTTTGTGCTATGCATATCGTCGCTGTCAAAATTATTTGTGCTATGCATTTTGGCATATCACTAATTAATGTGCCAGGCATTTTTGGATGTCATTAATTTTTGTGCCAGGCATTTTGGCATGTTAATAATTTTTGTGCTAGGTATATTTGGGTGTCAGTAATTTTTGTGCTATAAGTATGCCGTTTTCGTATATGCATAGCACATTAGTTATTGACACCCAAATATGCCTAGAACAAAAATTAGTGATATGCTAAAATGCCTAGCACAAAACTTTGTGACATCCGAAAATGTCTAGCACAAATAATTTCGGCAGCGACGATATACGCAAATAAAAATTACTGACACCTAAATACACCTAGCACAAAAATTACAGACAACCAAATATGCCTAGCACAAAAATTACTGACAGCTAAATATATATAGCATAAAAATTAGTGACGTTAAAATGCATAGCACGAATAATTTTAGAAGCGACGCAATTTCTTACTGTGCCCTGGATTGTGGATTGAGCAGCTGATGGTGTTGATGTAGAAAACAAAGTAATGCGGCTCTGCAAAAATTCAATAAAAAAAGTGTTGTTGACTTTCCTGGATAATTTATTTATTTGCTGCAGTCTAATTGACAATTAAATTGCTAAAGTTTAATTGGAGTGAAGTCATGTGACAGTGATTGAAGATAGAGGAAGTACTAGTGAAAATAAAATTACAGTCTGTTGTATGAATACATTTGTTTCTCCGTAAGAAAATGATTAGAAGTTCCCTTTTGATTGTGAAGGAAGCGAAGCATATCCAGCGAGCTTACATGCATACAGCAACAGTAAAATGTGCAAAATTTCATCGACAGCCTGTTAGGATTTATGAGCCTATCACTGAAGGAATAGTTGCACCAAGAGGAAGTCTAGCTGCTATTCCGAAACCGAAAGATGTGAATGGTTCCAATCCGTATCAGAAGTTAAAAGATTCTGCTGAATTATTCAGGTAAGGCTGTATATATTTATTGTTACACTTCTATAAATTTAATTTTTTACTGGAAAATTATTTGAATTGAAAATCGTTAAATGCATAATGATACAGTTATGTAATAAATTCAGAACAGTTATGGGGTCCATATACACGACAAAAGCCAAAACGTTAGTTGCTGTTGAAGGAGGCAGGCTTGTAGATGACGCCCTGAGTGTTGGACTGAAACCAAAGTACCTGTTCGTGCTGAGATCACTGAAAACGTACCCTGAAGGGGTGAAAAAGATAGTGGAGGATGCGCTTGTAGAATCTGAAGATGCCAGTCATATACCAGAGCCTAGGAGTGGACCTGAAGTCCACAGAATTCATCTAAAAGTACTACAGGAGTGGTCAGCAGTGGAAACGCCACCGGGAATTGTTGGTAATAGCAAAATCATCGATTTCCAGATTTTATGTGGTTAATTACAAGCAAGATAAGGTACATAAATTTCTGAAAAGTGGAATATTTTTTGTGTTCATTACAGGAATTTTTGAGAAATCATCAATATCCTCCAAGTTGAGGGAAAGCTCTGAGAAGATAAAGAAAATGTTGCCGGTAAATGTAATCTTAGATAATATTCGAGATCCAGGAAATTTAGGGTCCATTATTAGAACCGCTGCTGGAATTGGATGCAAATTGATGTTATCCAAAGGTACAGGTTATCATCATACGAGCTTGTAGTATAGCCACAAATTATTTTAATTATTTGCTCAATTTATGTGTGGATTTCTTTAATATATAGGTTGCGTCGATCCTTGGGATATGAAAACGCTTAGAGGTGGTCACGGAGCGCAGTTTGTGCTTCCAGTAAAGACTGGTGTCAGCATGGAAAATTTTCATCAGCAAATTGACTACCCCGATTTGATTCCTCAAAGTGAAGATTGTGAGAATGACAATGGCACTGAAGCAAATCTATTGAAGAAACCTACAAGGACTGGCATAGGAATATTTTTGGCTGACAGCGGTGATAGCGATGGTGATGACGAATTTGGATTGCCAATTGTTCCATACACATCAATAAATTACAGCTCGTTTCAGTCCATTTATTTAATTCTTGGAGGTGAAACAACGGGGTTAAGTCAAGAAATAAGAAAATCAGTTAAAGACTTGCCTTCAATATACCCCGACGTAATAAGAGTTGTGACTCGAGTTAAAATACCGATGTATTTTTTCTGTTGATAGTTTAAATGTTGCTAATGCATTTGGCATTATTGGATATGAAATTTCTCGCCAGTTTAATAATCAGTAGAAATGTTGTCAATAAAATTAGCTGATATTTAAAGTCTGATCCTTTTTTGTAAAGGAATGTTTGCTCTAGCCTTCCTAGCGCTAATTAGCTAAGTAAATATTACGTGTTTACAAAGATAAAGTCTTTTATTTGTGGAAAGCAATTAATTAGTCTAGACAAAACATTAAAAGCCACCAAAACCAAACCCAAGTGTGTGTCCTTTTGTGGTAATCGCATAAAATTCAGTAGGGTAGTAGGTCAATAGGACACAGCTCTGACAGCTCACCATTTCATCATGGGCCACTTCACAGAAACGCGACTGGAAAACTATTCGAAATCCACTCAACGCAGTTTGATCTCAAGATCCACATCCTACTTTGGTTACACTTGGGTTCAGAGAATTCGCATAATTGGAGTGTATCCCATTCATATGACTCGCATCATCTCTAAAAGTGGAGAGTTTTCTTATCACTTCAAGTTTCGGCTATTCTCCATGCCCACACTTTATTCAGCTCTGGTGTCCATCATCTCCGCGGGTCTGCTTCTCCATTGGATTTTCCGGTTGACTTTTACAGACGACTTCGCCATTATGTTTTTGGAATCGGAATATTTCGCTCAAGGGAAGCTCTCCCATTTCCTCAGCCTGGATAGGTATGTCGCCGTGAAGTTGGCGAAGTTGCATCTTCAGCAAGTTCCTATGCTGGAGCAGCTCTCCCTCAAAATTGTTTCGATTTTCGTTCCAATCTCTGGATTTCTGTATGTTCTGGCCTCGCTCTTCTCCACACCTCATTTCATCAACTTTATGAACGGACTCTGCTCTTTTGAAGAAAAATGTCGGCAGCTTTTTCCGGAAGTTGTGGAGGCATCTGCGTTCTACCTGAGTCGATATGCCAATCGTGCGTTTGCCATCACTGTCATATTTAATAGCGCGCTCATTTTTGCGCAAATACCTTCGGCGCAGTCATTCTTCCGTGATGCTACCTTAAACTCGACACTTTTGCAGGGTGTCCTCGTTCTAAATAATTTCCTCTTTGTTGGGCTCGTCGATGATACGAGATCGCTCTTCTTAATGAAAATGTGCGAAGAGAACTTCCAGCAAATTAATGACGGCATTGGCACCTACCAGGAAAACCGGAAGTTGGGAACAGCAAGGGCAGTGAGCTTGGACGATGTGAGGAAGTGGAAAGGGCTCATCCTCCTGGCAAGAGAGCAAGCCAAGGCAGCCTGGAAAACTATTGAGGATAATACGATGATAGCGCTGGTTGGTCTGAGTGTCGTCTCCACAGCGGAAATGTACCTTTTCTACAGCGCCTTCTTCAAAATTATCTCGAATTTTGAGGGGAACAGGAAGGAAACTACAATTGGTATTCTGCTCATTTGCTTGTGCTTGTATCTTCGCCTGTTTGCTAAGGCAAGGCTGGCAGAGGGCGTTCTCAGAAAGGTTTGGCAAGCTTCCATTCTATGGAGAAAAATTGTTGACGATTAATTCAATTAATTTATTTTTTTTTCTTTTAGGAGAATCAGCTAGCCAAAACTCTTCGCCAACTTGCCGTGGAACCTCCGGACACAAAGTTTGCCACTGTTGGGCTAATCTCTAAGGCCATCCAAATTGAAGTAGGCAGGGAGAAATTTAATTAATTTTTATCTCTTGAAGATTTGTTTTTAGCAGTTAAGCAGCTAATTGAATTATTGAACAAATTATATAATAGCTGCTCTTTCTTGCTGACGCAATTGAGGGCCGCCCTTCCACGTGCGTGATGAGGAGCTGCGTGCAGCTAACTACGTCATCGTTGTTTAATTATTGAACAAATTATATAATAGCTGCTCTTTCTTGCTGACGCAATTGAGGGCCGCCCTTCCACGTGCGTGATGAGGAGCTGCGTGCAGCTAACTACGTCGTCGTTGTTTGGGGTAAGATGAGATTTTGGTCGCCACTATTTTGGTATATAATCAGGAAGGAAAATAAAATGTTTCAGTTAAAAATTAACTTCTCTCTGTTTTCTAATTAGACTTTTCAGAATGTTTTCACATATGCGGTGGCGATGATTCAATTTGACAATTTACTTAAGACAAAGCATACCTCTTAAAGGGAATGTGATTTAATGCATACATATTTAAAAAGCCTTTAAAATAGTTAAAATAAATAAAATTGTGTAACGGCATTTTATGGAAAAGTATACGAATCATAGAGTAGTCTCACAGCCTTATCTGTGGCGGGAGTCAAACTTGCTACATATGGCAGCAAAATTTTCCATGCGAGTTCCAATTTGCAGTAGCACTAGTGGCACTAGAGACTACTCCATGACTCGTCGATTCCTCCCTGGCAAAAAGTAATTTTATGCGGGCGAACTACTTTTTGTAGTAACAGTTCTTTTACATCTGCCATTGAAAAAAGTAGTTACTTGTACTTTTACTTGTGCTTCATAAAGTTTTCTATTTGCCTTGGTTGTGCCTGTGTTAGGCTCGTTGGCTGTGTTTTTAGATGTCATTGCTCGGCTAAGATGGGCAAAAACGAATTAAAGTGCGGAACCTGCTCCAAAATATTTTCAAGAAAACAAGACTTAGAGAAACACATCAGAGTTCACATAAATGAGAGATCGTTTAAGTGTCAGATTTGCGGAAAGGGATTTAAATATTCCAGCAGCCTTTCCAAGCACAAATTTATTCACAGCAGGAAATCGAAGTTTCAGTGCAACATCTGCGAGAAATATTTTGCTTGTCGAAGCAGACTTCAAGATCACAGCTACATGCATAATGGAGCTACGCCCTACATCTGCCAAATCTGCAATAAATCCTATTCCAGTGCCAGCAGACTTTCCACTCACGTTCGAATCCATTCGGGTGAAAAGCCACACGTTTGCAGTCAATGTGGAAAAGCGTTCTCAGAGAATGGAAACCTCAAAAAGCACCTTCGAATTCACACAGGGGAACGTCCGTATGTCTGTCAAATCTGTGGAAAATCGTTTGCAGTCACTAGTACTTTGCATCTCCATGTTCGAATTCACACTGGCGAAAAGTTTTGGAAGTGTCAGCAATGCGACAGATTGTTCTCAAGTAAATCTAACTTAAATAGCCACTTAATTACGCATTCCAAGGAGAAACTATGGAAACCTCAAAAAGCACCTTCGAATTCACACAGGGGAACGTCCGTATGTCTGTCAAATCTGTGGAAAATCGTTTGCAATCACTAGTACTTTGCATCTCCATGTTCGAATTCACACTGGCGAAAGGTTTTGGAAGTGTCAGCAATGCGACAGATTGTTCTCAAGTAAATCTAACTTAAATAGCCACTTAATTACGCATTCCAAGGAGAAACTGCACAAATGCAATGTGTGCAGGAGAGCATTCAGACGAAAACAAGACCTGCAAAAACACATTAAGCGAGTGCATCAGCGATCCTACAAGTACGACTGTGTGTTTTGCGGTTATAAACTCTTTGCAAAATGGGAATACCAGTCTCATCTTGGCTCTCATACGAAGGAACGTCCCTATCTTTGTGCGACTTGTCCGATGGAGTACGGGAACAGGAAAAACTGGAAACGTCACTCACAAAAGTGCAAAAATAAGGATGTAAGCACATACGTAATATGTAATATCTGTTTCATATATGTGCAAAATATTTCACAGGGCTCTTAATCTTTTTCTCACTACACTACTTATTTACAGGTATCTCGGAATTAAATTGAGCTGCATTGACTACTACTGTGGACTGTAAAATTTGTTTCAAATTTGGATTTGCTATTTTCCCTTCCCAAAGATTAGAAACGTAGCGGTTTGAAAACGAAAACAGATTTGTAATGTACTAAATGGAAATATATTATTTTTAAATGTTAGTGATGCTGTGAAAATTCTGCCCAACGAAATGAAATTGGACGGCGACGACGTGGAAACCAGAGAGAGAGGATAATACAAAAAATCAAAAAATTGCAAGCTGCTTACTTTGAAGTATCATTGGAGCGCTAAAAAGTTTTTTCTTCTTTACTAAACCTAAAACCTAACTACCTAATATGTTTTAATGATTTCTCGGCCTATTGTTGACAAGTAGTAGATTTCATATATTTAACCAAAATACTGCGTACCAGTGGATTTCTGTTGAATCTGTACAAATTAATTATGTATGTTCGAAAAGAGTATGAAATTCGATTGTATTTTTTATTTGACATTTTATTTA
The DNA here is from genome assembly GCA_027744115.1 of Acrocyrtus sp. NNG-2020. Lineage (NCBI taxonomy): Eukaryota > Metazoa > Arthropoda > Collembola > Entomobryomorpha > Entomobryidae > Acrocyrtus > Acrocyrtus sp. NNG-2020. The sequence goes on along the minus strand of JAHZND010000464.1, from coordinate 1,493 downwards.
CTAAAACCTTAATTGCATGTTGCATCATTTGTAGTATCAAATTGTATTGTATGATATAGTTGTAGTAATAAGAACGTGTTTGTATAGTAATTTTACAATTACAACAGTCCATTGTATACCTAGATCCCGGAGGAGTTAGAATTGTCTAATGGCTAAAATTAAACACTTATCTTCTACTATTTACTCCCAAGACTATAATAGAATACTAATACTATAATGAAACAAAGCTTTACAACTTTATCCTACGTTAGCACTCCTACTCCTAGCACTTCAAAGTTGTCTGCCATAATTGCCACATCGTCAGCTTAAAAAATAGTTGTACGGTTTCGTTTTTTATTTTCAATATACGTAACTGCAAAATATGGAAATTGGATTTCCGTTTTTCACAAAATCTCAGAAACATTTTCAGTACTACTCGAACAGGGGATCTCCATTGGAGATGAATCTTCACTCCACTGTTGCCGAGCTGTAAATTGGGCTATGGCTCATGTTTGGGATAGTGCTCAGCAATTCCTACAAAAATTATACAAATGTGCACAATCTCATAATGCCACGCCTGCCACTCCACTACAGGACAGTTGACGACATTGTTGGAGACAACGTCAAAATTTTTCACGAAATTACCACGCCCAACAACATGTTCATTTCTAATCCCCATGGAGGTAGCAGCAGCGGAGTAGTTCACCGAAAGGAAACGCAGCACTATTCATATTGGTATAGCGTGAACGAAGAGCAAGGACAAACTACTGATTCTCAGTCAGTTCCGAAGTCGTAGCAATCTTATCAGTTTTCAGTGGAGGGATTGCTAAATCCACTATTCAATTTGACTGGTCTGACTATGCTATGGCAGTTAAAGTGTTCATTTTGGAGACTTTAAGTTTAGCTTTAATTTTTTATATAGTTTAAGATATCATGTATTCGTATAAAAGTCAATTAATTAATTTGAAGTAATTTTTTATCCTCATTTACTATAACCATAGCCATAAGCATACATTCTCCAGTCAAAAGGTGGAGGAGGAGGAGGTGCAAAGATGCTGAAAGGCCACACGTTATTAAAGCTAAGAAAATAAAAAAAAATAAGTACATCAGAAATTTTTTTTGCTATGAGTCCAGTTTTCTTTGAAAAATATGTGCTGCTTTAGCTTGTACTTACTCGAAGCCAGCACCTGTGTCCACAAGGTGCTTGTTCCCATTCCCGTCGATAGGATGGAGAGGGGATCGACCAACTAGGCGTCCTCCTCCACCGCACAAATGGCTACACGCTTGACCTCTGCTCATTCCGTACACTATTTTAAATGTTAAAAAGATATCACTAAAAATTGTAACTTGCAGAATAATTTGGTAAAGTTTAAAACAGGATTTCAATAAAAAATTAAAAGGTTTACCACTGTCCGAGAACAGAACGAGTATGGCAGCCGCAAAGAATCCTGTAGAGATCCTCATCCCTAGACTGTAAATTTTTATGGCACGTAAACTCCAAAATAAAATCTACT
>JAHZND010000463.1:0-13533 GCA_027744115.1 Acrocyrtus sp. NNG-2020 | reverse complement strand
AAGAAACACACTTTAGTACAGAAGAGGACAAATATGGCAGCAATTTAGGTGCTAAAACAACTTTTTCATCATATAAAAAGTCTGTAGATAATAATAGGGAAATACATATATCTAAATATATACCACTGGGCTAAGATATATTTTTTGCCTCATGAGATGATGACACCATATGCAAGAAATAGTGATAGTGATGATACGTAACCACACGGTGGTACACAAAGTGGAAAATTTAGAAAAATATCTCTCAAGTTTTGTGATTTGACTTCAATCTCGTTTACTTCTGCTCCTCTACTCTCGTCACAATCATCATCATCAGCCCTGCCTCCAAGACCCCCTAACCTGTTCCCTGTGTTGCCCTTTCCCCCTCTGTTGTCGTATGTATGGGAAGAAGGTGGTGGTGTTATTCTTGGTCTAGGTGTAGGAAAAGAGCGTTATAAGGATTATAAACGCATTGTAAACTTGCTGAGATAAATTTGTATGATTGTACTAGTATAAATAGGCTTGAGTTGTAGATTTACTGGAGGTATTAGGAATATAATGCCACGGGTGGCAGGTCCAGTTCGTGCTCGGAGTTCAAACTTAGAGAGACCATCAGTCTTCCGGTGGCGTGGAGGTTCCAGGATGCCCAACATAAAGGTATTTTCGGGGACGTCGCATCCCGACTTGGCGCAGAAAATTGTCGACAGGCTCGGAATTGATCTGGGAAAGGTGGTCACCAAGAAATTTTCCAATCTTGAGACAAGGTAGGCAATCGCTATACATTTATTTGCAAATTTAATTAATAACAAAAGTTTATAAACTGGATTATTAATTATGATGGTGATAAAAATTATTTTTAAAGCGTCATTACATGTGCGACTAACTTCTATTCTTTTAGCGTCGAAATCCGGGAGAGCGTGCGAGGAGAGGATGTATACATTATACAGAGCGGCAGTGGTGAGGTGAACGACAATCTCATGGAATTGCTCATTATGATCAATGCCTGTAAAATTGCATCCGCGTCGAGAGTCACAGCCGTGATTCCCTGCTTCCCTTACGCCCGTCAAGACAAGAAAGATAAGGTGAGTAAAGAAAACTTCAAAACTTTGTTGCTTTCGGGAAAGTCAAATTCCGGTGAAACGGACATTCAGAAATCATTATCGATTAGAGTAGCTCTTGCAAAAAATATTTCTCGATTCCTCTTGAGTTTTAATGTATGATAAGTTTCCTTTCAAATAGCATTAGGTCGTTTTGGAGGTCATTTGAAGGAACCTAGTAATCTAGGTAGTTAATTAGTTATAACGTTACAATTTTTTGGACATTACGGATATAAATCTACTCATGAAGATCTCTCTTTTCCTAACATGGTATTAATTATAACTAACCATTGCATGCACTAAAGCTTATGAGTTAAGTTATGGACGCCATTTTGGTATTTGAATGAAACTGCACGTGTTACGCTATTACAATATCATTAATCAACTCTAAATAGAATACGTACATACTTGATAATAGGCACACACCCTAAACTAGCACTTTTTTACTGCTTGCAATGTTGTAATCAAGTAGTTTTAATTTCGATACATCTGTGCGGCAGGTGCTACCTACATACGAATTATTAAGCAATATTTTACTAATCAAGCATGTACTGATTATAGTATCGGTTAACCTACTAGCAGGATAATTTTTTAAAAGTTAGTGGGTGGATAAAAGATGAAATGCGTGTCGGTGTGAGATGGGATGGGTTATCTACCCTTGACCTTTAGTACTGCTATCAGAATCAAAGAAATCCGTGCAGAGAGAGGTCAACGCAGAAAATATTCCCAACTTTTCTTCAGATACGTTCTTCTTATGTAATCAAACGGAATTGTACAAGATTGTCAATTACAAAAAGTTGAATCAAATCAGCTTATTTTTCAGATTTGTTTGCTTATGGGATGACTGCTGGTAGCTGGTGCACATAAACTAAAACGGACTTTGTTCGTTTTCAAGCCTGTCCATATACGCATTTCACTGCAACACATAATCAGCCACTATTAATGTTTTTACAGTCTTTGGTACTGTTAGAAGTCAAGGGATTATCTGCGCAGACGGATTTCCCATTAAAAACAGCTTGACTTGATATTATTTTAGACAATGCGGTAAATTGCAGATAGAAAATGGGATAAAAAGATTAGACATTTGTAAGCCAGATGCAGATGTCATAGACTAGTAATAAGATGAAAATACTTTTAGTGTTGAGCATACAGTAGCGAGTTGTAATGTGCATATTAATGCTTCTGCGTATTTAACTAAAATGTACATATGTACCTATATGTAGATATAAACAGCTTCATGGACAGTTGCGTATGTAATTAATACTTCATCCGCTTTCTCCACTTTTCAATTACATAAAATAAATCAAAGTTGCAACTCATCTGATAGAATGATATCTCATCAATTCATAATGCAATGTTAATTAGGTATTTTTACGTTTGGGATAACTAAAGTAAGTTTACTTAATAATGTGTTAATTCTGTTTGATTTTTTCATTGCGGAAATGACATCGTTGTGCACAACAGATGCAGCAAGGGATGATAATTGCGGTGAGTTCTGATACGAATAATGTGCTACACTTACATAAATCCATTTCCTTCATTTGACGGATTCAACTGTCTTCTATGGCTAATTAAATCGACTAAAAAGTAATTCTTCAATGATTCTTCTTCTATTTTACGGAAGCAAAAAGATCGATGGTAAACTTTAACGAAAAGTGCTAATTCCACTTTTTCTGTTTTTCACAGAGTTACATCCATCGCTGACAGACTCAATGTCGACTTCGCTTTAATCCACAAAGAGCGAAAGAAGGCTAACGAAATTGCATCAATGGTTTTGGTAGGTGATGTCAAAGACAGAATTGCCATTCTTGTAGATGACATGGCTGACACTTGCGGTACCATCTGCCACGCCGCTGAAAAGTAAGCACCCCAGAGACTACCTAAAAATTCTAATTTATTTTACGTAATCTAAATTCTCCGTCCATTTTCAGGTTAGTTGAGGCTGGAGCTACAAAAGTTTATGCAATTTTGACCCACGGCATCTTTTCGGGTGCAGCCATTTCACGAATCAATAACGCCTGCTTTGAAGCCGTCGTCGTTACAAACACCATTCCACAAGAGAAGCATATCAAGGAATGTCCCAAAATCCAGGTATGCATTCCATTCCATATTACAATCCAATTTAAATAGTTACACATTTGATTTGTTTAACCCGCGGAATTCAACATTCAATTTTTTCCATATTCCTTCAAGTCTATGGACATCTCCCTGATAATTTCGGAGGCCATTCGCCGAACCCACAACGCGGAATCCGTTTCCTTCCTCTTCTCAAATGCCATGTAGACGTCATTCCTTCTAGTCTTGTCCACTACGAGGCATCCCACTTTCGACAAGCCCACTTCTCTTACTCTATCTTGTGTAATTTTCATAAAATTGCAAAAACGCTAGTCTCCTGCTTTACGAGCGCATTTGAGTTAATTGGTGTAAATGATATATGTATCAGTAATTAATCATGTTTAACTGTTCATATATTTCACAATCAGCAACCAATTTATTTGTCATAACTTCACTTTCTTTGTTTACTCCCACTCGCAATAAACCTCTTTGACTATCTCTGTCGCTCTGATTAAGACATTAATTATTTTATCGGATGCTCTGTCTGCCAGTTTACTTTAATCAATCTGAATAATCTGATCATGATCACATTGCATTTTGTAACATCCTTTAGCTACATGAATTTCAATAATAAAAAAAGTCTAGAAATTTTTTTTCCTTGACATCTTTAGCAAAGGATGCAGGATGAGAGGAGTTTTAAGCATGCCTAAAAAATTAGAATTAACGCTCTGATTGCGTCTGCACATATGATTACTCTTGTAAAGTAAACAATTTTACAGCAGTGATATGACTTGAAGCACTACACTCCCATACAAATACAAGCATTTCGAAAAAATGTGTGAACACAACCGTGAAATATGTAACGTGTAATGTGACTGCAGGGCTTATATCCACACTAATATTCCAATCAGTTTTGTTTGTTTCACTCATTAATCCTTCTCTGGGTTTTCTCACTTTGCTTAATGGCTTGCTTCCTTCCTCCAAATCTGAATTTTGCGCAACTGCAACTTTGAGCAGTTAAACAATTTCATTGTCTGACAGCCAAATGACTTTTTTTTGCGACCGTGTCTGACATACAAAAATATATATCTTTGCATGTTGCATATTTAATCTCGTTAAAAAAAATTCACTAAAAAAGTTGATAAAGCAAAAAGTTAATGTGGATAAGCAAAGCACATAAATAAACGCCATATGCCATGTACTATAAACTTGCTTTGATGAAAATTAAGTTGTTCGTGCTTTTGTTACGCTACTCTACAGCGTTCACATTTTGGTAGCAACTTAAAATCTTAAATGCTTAGCGAAGCAATAACGATGATGCATCAAAAGCAGATTTTCTTATTGTATGCATCCGGCCTATTCATTATACTACACGCACTGACGAGCTTTTGATGCGTTTTTTTTAGAAACATTAAATTTCAATCACGTTGATTTTGACCTTCGCTTCTATCCTAGCGCCCTCAGCTCGAGTTTATACTCGTACTAGCGCATAGGTACGAAAATGTGAGAATTACATTTATGTCAAGAACGCATAATAATAATTTGAAATCGAAAATGGTTTTAAATAATACAAAAAATTCTTTGTTTTAAAGTGGAAAATGGAGTTTGTTAGTAAACAAAAACCGACCATTTTTGTAGAGAGGCGCAAAGGAAAAAAATATCTTCTCCTACGTAAATAGCGACTATTTAAAGCGCACTAATGAAGACTGTGTAATGTGTAACAATAATTATTATCGAAAGCGAAAGTTTTTTTTTCTGATAAAGAAAACATTTACTTTCATAATATGAGCCCAGGCTAAAAACACTAACCTTTTTTAGCTGCCTATTTACTGTAACAGCTCTAGCTGCGAGTCAAAAGACTCAAGAAGAAGATACACTCTAAAGATAAAAGGAAAAAGGAAAATTTTCAAATCTTTGTTAGCGCTGCGCACTTTCAACGTAAAGCGTAATAGAGACGTACGAATTAAATGCTTAAACGTATTGTAATTTAATTCTTTCAGATGTAACAATTTTGAGGTGATGTGCTACACGCTGCATTTGTGCGCTCCCAAGTCACTAGTAAAGAAGAATGTTTTTTTGTTCATCTTCAAATCTAAAAGACTTTGTAAAAAAAATGCTGATAACTTTTCACGCTCCCAAAGCTCCAATTTGCAATATTGTAATTTGACTGCAACCAGCAATTCAAAATATATATATATTTTTAAATCTCATTTTTACTTTCGCTTTCAAGTTCTCCAAACTCTTTGTTGAGCATTTTACAGTAATAAATCAAATTAATAGTACGATCTCTGATTGCAAATTGCCTTTCTGCAGGATATATGCAGTATACCTTGTAAGGGTTGTGTAAGTCTATTTTAACCCCACAAAATAGAAACATCATTTTTTTATGAATGGGCAGATACCAATTTAAATATATTTTTTCAATAGCGAAAAATTACCCTTTCCATTCAGCAGAATAAAAGGGAGATGGTGAGCGGTGATGACATCGTATATCCCACAAGAGAAATGCATAATAAAAAATATCGCAATTAAATGAGAAAATGTTATTTATTCTTTAGCTAAATTCACCTTGTCCCAACCAAACTCCTTAGAAGAAAATATGCATACCTCCGCAGGTTACGCATTACACTTGCTTTTTTTTGTTCGAGCTCACTCTCCTCACCATAATATTGCTATTACGCCTTTTTCCCAAATGTCCGTGAAAAAATGGTGATGATGCCCATATTGCTATTATGCATGAGCTGACAATCATTAAAATGTGGCACTATGACTCCTGTCATATTGTTCAGTATTGGTGATGGTGATTGGTGTACGCTTTTAATCTCATAATTTATTCAGAAAGAGTAAACCAGGAAGATAAACACGAAGATAAAGAAAAATACTCAAGTTTTAGCCTAAGCAGGACCATAACAAAATACACCGATCAACAAAGACAAAAAACAAGGGTTAAAGTTTCGTATTGAATCTAAGGTGCATGAATATTCATTCATTTATAGTTCATCATGCCTTTCCTAATCGAAGCTAATTCACCTTAATAAATTGTACTAATCATAGGCATTGTGGTTAGTATAATGTTGATTGTTGATAGAAAAACGTCTTCTTTTGCAATTCTGCATCTGATAACTAAATATTTTTTTAGCATTCATCTTCACAACTTCCACCGATCAGACTCGCCTTTTTGTCACAACCGTCATTAGCACCACCACTATTTTTAGAAGCGTGTCTGTAAGCGCTGTGATTATTTTCATGTTTGCCTCTGGCCGAACTGCCTTGGGCATCGCTAATACTAAAACTGTTTGTTGCATTGACGCTGCTAATTTTAACACAGGGACAAGGTCGATGTCGACCGTCGCGCTGAATAGCGCCGCTGCCTAGTTTAACTTGACTGGGCTGCTGTCTTAATAGCAGCTCCTTCCTCCTATTTTGCAAATCATGATACTTGAGCTGCTCGTAGCTACTATTGCTCCCACTACAACTTAAAAACTCTTCATTTGCACTCACAGCCCCGTCGTCGTGAACATTCCTCGTGATGGGAAACATCCTCGTCTTCGCTATCAGAGGAGGAACCACTGTCAGACGAGAGAGGACCAATATTGCCACTATTATCGTTATTAGATAATGGCAAGACCAAGGATAAGGAACTGTCCTCATCTTCACTCGATGACGAGGATTGGGTTGAGCTGCAGGAATATTGAGGATGGAGATGAGAGCTGTGCTGAAAGCGCTCTCTTATGAACTACTTCCTCTCCAGGTAGATTAGAGCTAGGAAGAATTCTCTCGTGGCTATTATTACTGTGACTGTCATTAGCGTGGGAGTTAATGAGTGGTCCAGATCCTTCTGAAAGACGTCCTCGCGTGAAGATTTCGTCGTAGGATGGAGGTGCTAAAAGTAAAAAAAAATGTAAACAAAGGAGGAGCATAATTATAATTGCGCAATTATCATAATTATGAGCTGCTACTAAAACTTACGAGACTCTCTGGCTGGATGACTATTAGGAATGAAATAGCGTCCTGGTCTTCCAAGAGCAAACTGGTTATAATGTCTTCGTCTTGGGAGGAGGTTGTCTCCTCTTGATGTCACTGATCTAGTGGAGCCGGAAGAGTCTTCGTACTCGAAGTAGTACTCGTATTGGCGAACAGGTCCCAGTAAATGCATTGGCGGTGTTCTATGACTTCGAGGTCCGTAAGTGTGGTGGGAAGAGAGTAAGTTGTGTGGTGGTCTTGTAGGGATGGTACGGCTAAAGTTATTAGCACTAGAAACTAGATGAGGACTAAACTGGGAAGTGGAGAGTGCCGCAGTTGAGAGAAGTTGGCTCATTGGGCAGTCCACGCGGTGTCCGTTATTGGAATAGGGTAGGAGATTGGTGTTGCTTCTATCCAAAGCGGGGACTGATAGGGCTCTCCGGTGCATTGAAATTGTTCCTATTGTAACTGGGATTTTTATGCAGAGTGGCTCTTCCCTACAATTTTTAAGGCTAAGCTGAATCTGTAGGAAAAATTGGGAAGGAGGGTTTAACAGTAATTTACCTTAAATAATTAGTTGCTAATTAAATCCGTATTATGGTATGAAATTTCTTACGTGCANTCTTACGTGCAAAAAGTAAAGAACGGGTATGATAGTGGGGTAGCTCAGTACATTTCCAAGATTTGTGGGAGGGATTCCTCCTGGAATTTTCAGTCGTGCTTCCCAAGTAACAACCTCGCCTGCCGTGACAGCGGGACCTTTCATTTGTTCCACTAGTGCTGCGACAGACTTTGCTTCGCTAAGCTTTATCTCCTTCCGAATTTCAAAATTTAATTATATCACATTATACGCACTATGCACCTTATGCTTAATCACTTGCTAAACTAAGCTTACTTACCTGCAATAATGAAATTCGAAGTTTTCTGCAGTTCGCTTTCGATAAGTTTTTTATTTCAACAGAGAACGGCAACGAGTGTCCTCTCACAAAACCATTTCTACTGCACTTAAAAGTGAACCCAAAAGGCCCTGACTTTTTAAGCAAATGCTTCACATACTTTTGTCGTTTCACTTCAACTGGAGCCATTGATGACGGCTCCAAGTTCAAATCGTAGATTCCTTCAATCTGAAGCCTTGTGCTGATTCTCTTATCCTTCCAACTGACACGTGTCAACTTTGCTTCAACAAAGTACAGAACGTTCCCATCAGGCCATTCAAACGATGAAGGTAGTCCGGGTGGTAGCGGAAATGTAAACGGATAGAGGGTTTCGCCTACCCGGAGTTGGGTGTTTGAGCCGTCTGTTTTACACAAAAATATGAATAATTTCAGCGCCCATAAAAATTATTTTTTATAGTAACTTTAGTAAGTATAACTCAGATGGTATGCGTATGCTGATATTTCTTAGGAAAGTGTGCTAATTGAGTTGTGGTTGAATAATAGGAATGAATTAATTAATTCGTATGCTTACCATGGCCAAATAAGTCCAATTTTTCATCAAAGTACACTTCCTTCTTGTATCGCTTCGTTCCCTCTACCTCTCCCAGAAGTTTGCTAGCTCGACCTATGAATCTCATAGTCAGGCCTACACAATATTCATAACGAAAAATTAGCAACTTCCAAACTTCCCCACTTTAATTTCAGAATTTTATCATTTTCACTACCTTTCACTTTCTGTGGAGACTTGCTCACGATGACCACATGCCCAGTCACAGTTTGGCCGGGCAAGTAAGCCACCTTATCACAAACTATCATCATCGGCATTTTTGCAGGTTTCACTGGCAAATCCGCATCTAGACACAACTCTTGCCCGGTCAAACTGTGACTGGGCAAGTAAGCCACCTTATCACAAACTATCATCATCGGCATTTTTGCAGGTTTCACTGGCAAATCCGCATCTAGACACAACAACGGTTAGCTTCAGCCCGAACTTTCAACAATTTTGTCACTTTCGCACTGCATCACCTTTCAAACCTATGTGCTCATAGCAAAGACCACACGCACCTTTTATGAGCTTTTACTACTGCAATAAAAATGATAAATTTTGATTTAAAAATTTGCAGCACAAAACCGGAAATGCCCTCTTTGTTTGATCCACTGCCAAATGCCGAACTAACTTTTTTTTGCATTAACTAGGTCTACTGCTCCCTGCAAGCAACTAAAATTCCCTTTTTACTTAAAGCGTTTGTTTGCTCTAATTTTCAACTAAAAATTCAAAGTGCAATGTAAAATCAACCCCTAACGTAACAGCTTTTAACCAGGCATGTGCTTTAATTATTAACTTGATTTGCTTAAAATATCGACACACGGCATCTCTTACGTAGTATTCTCTAAAATTCATACTGTACCTACTTTTTTTTACTTTTGCACGCTGTTTGCTCAAAGAGCATAATAAATATTATTTAAAAATGAGTGCTTTTTCTTTGCTCACCTACGCAGCACCGTACCGTACGCAATTAATAACGCTATAACTATTTTTCATACACACCGCCACCACTACCACTTACATAAATTTTGTACGAGTGTCGTTGTTTAAACTGCATATCAAACTGCAACAATGAAAAAAATTAAAATCTCTGTAGCTCCAATTTTGTACATTATTTTTTCGAATAAAAATTGCCATTCGTATATATAATAGGCTATGAAAAATGAAAACGAAAAAAAAACTTCGAGTTTCACTTTCAACTTCACTAGGTCACGGATGGTGAGCGACTGACGAACTGAAGTTTAGTAGTAGCAGTAGGGGAGCATCGTAATAGTAAATCATATAATCCTAGACTTAACTGGTGTAGTAAGTACATGCCCAAAAAAGCGCAGTGCTTTTTAAGCTCCACTTTAAAAACGTTACGTCTTGTATTTATTAATACACGCACGTGAGTATGAGCATGCTAGCCTAACTGCGCGTGTTTACCTGTGTCAGTTTGCTTTTATTTCTTTAGTGCTCCTAACACATGTAATTTCTGTAGTCATGTACTTTATTATTTCACCGCGCCGTGCTTTATTCATCTCCGTCTCGAGAAGTTATAAAATGCTAAACGTGAACTATTTTGTGCGATAAAAATTGTTACTTAATTTTTGCACATACACTTTCATTCCATGTTTTTTAAAGTTTAATACGCCAATTTTTCTTAATGCACCTTAAATACGATAAATTAATTACAGTTTAATGCAATAAAAAAAGGATTTGGTTAAAAGGCAAAGCGGTTTGATTTTTCAATAGTGTAGGACTTAGGAATTTTCAAAAAAAGAGTTAAAGTTGCACCTGTCTGGGCTCTGCAGTGTGTGTGCAAGAAATATAGACTTAAACTAATTTGACACTTTACTGCACTCGTTTCATATGTAGGTAATAGGTGTATTATGGATTTGGTATTGTGAATCGCAATTTGTGCTACCCTTTTGGGAGCTTTTAGCTTGAATTTTGTCCAAAAACAAAAAGGGAATTTATTTTTCTTGGCTGAGCACTGCAACCTTTGAAAAGGCATGGAGTGGTAGTTAAATAGTCGTAAAAGCGAGATAGCTCAGGAAGGTAAAGGCGATAAAAACAATGTGCGTGAAATCATAATCAAAAGTGAAACAGGATAAGGTTTTAAGCATGCAAATATGACGTTATGATATTATACGATGGCGGAGACTGCAAAGATCATTATTACATTTGTAGTGCTGTGCGTGCATACAATCAAGTACAAGCATCTTTACGACCTTTTCAGCATTGTTATTACATGAAAACATTGTGCCTGAGACAAATCATATTTTTACGAAAAACTCAGGTTTATTATTCTTTGGTGGCAGTGGCAGCAGCAGTAATAATAATATCTTAAGCAATTCTTGTTCTTGTTCTTGGAAGTTGGAAGGAAAAGGATATGGCTAAAAAGTATGAAAAATTTATATAATGAATAAACGCATTATAGATGGAGGCATTAAGATTTCATTAAAGAGCATGTAGAAGGCTAAAAGTGTTCACATGCGTACATTTTAATAGTGTGTACTTACGCTAATATGGCTGCATTCAAAGAAATGATAAATATTTACTTTTTTCTCTTCAAACATTACCATTTTCTGTTCGCAGGTAGGTAGACAAAAAATTTTAATTTGGGAGAGGTGAAGTCAATTAAAATTCTGTTTGATATGAAATCCCATTATCTCAAAAGAGAATGCTGAATACTGATGATGAGTTGTTGGTTTTAGAATCCGGTGACGTATGCTACTCTGATGTTGCTTTGAAAGGATATTGATAATGTAGTTGATGCAAGTTGGACCTAATTTCTAGCTCGTAAACGGAAAGTGTATCCATCAAAAAATAAACTAAATGAATTGTTTCTGAAAGAAAAGAAATCTAATAATTAGTTATGCAATTACTGCATAGACGAAACCTAGCTTATGTAGAACATTGTTTGTTATTCTCTCACGAGACTAGAAAAATTACTTGACGAAAGTCCGCGAAAATAGAGGTTGCAAATCTATTCCTATACAGAACAATTTAGAAATTACAAAATTATTGTCGGCATTGAAGTTTACACTTTCCGCAAACACTGGAAAAAGCACGGTGATATTCAAGTTTTAAAAAATATGTACGTTACTAAAATTGTTAAATTGATATGGATACTTTTAATTTTCATTTACGAAATTAATTTTGTAAACATGCACTAGAAGTAGCTTCTTCTTCACTGCAACTGCTTTAGTCGATTACTGATAGCTTTTGCTGGTACATTCATGCTGAGTAATCTTATTGCCCCATTAGATTACAAATTATAAAACATTTCTTGTCGCTTTCCACAATGCCTCAGTCTGAAGGAGTTCTTTCCGGAGGACAAGACAGCACTGATGAGTTGCAGCAGTCACGTTCTCCTTATTACAACGGTACCGACCCTAACAATGGTAACGGGGAGGATCCAGGACGACCTCGTCGCAGACGCTGGAGGTTTCGGTTGCGCCGTGGTGGTGATGAACCTTCCAAGGGGAAAGTTCAGACAAAATCTTTATCTATTTCTTGCAAATGCAAAAGTGGCGCTGCGAAAGGATCGTGTTTGATTTTGCTGGCGTCTTTCGTTGAATTGGTTCGATAATTTTGATAACTTCAAGAAATTTTAACCGAATTATTTTTTTTTTTAAAAATAAATGCATTTCCTGTTTTGAATCGGTTTCAGCTTGGAAGCCTTAGTGCCCTTATAGTTGGGATTACATTTATTCAAAGTGCCTGCAACTTTTACGATTTGGACAGCGATCCTGATCAGCGAGCCAAAGAGTATGATGAAATCAAAGAGTATGATGAAAAACTTGAGCGTGTACTGTTCCTTGAGAAATACAGTGAGTCATGTATAACCGGCTACTATACTTCCTATTAAAATCCAATTAATTTTTATCTCTGCTACATTAGGCTCTGGCGAATTTTGTTTTGTGAAAAATATGCATAATGCAAATATATTCTACTCTCCTTGAATGCAACCACTGAATTTTGCACTCTTATACGTTTCAATTATTTCAGGAGTTGGCTTTATTGGACTGTTGGCAACCTGCTCAATTGGAATTCTGATATCGTTCTTGATGCCAATTGGCACACTTTACGTGAGTCATGAGCGTATTGTTATTTCAACTCAAACTTAATTTAAAGCAAACAGATAAAAAAATGTTCAATTTCCAAATTCCAATTTCCACAGAAAAGCTGGAAATGTCTTCGGGCAGCGATGGCTTTGCTGTTTGCAGTATCCCTCGTTCACATTCTACTCTTGTGCATTTACTTGATAAGGCACGAGCTAATGGGAACCATCGCAGTAGTCCCTTTTCGGCTCTACGAAATCTTCCTGATCGCAAATTACATCAAACACTACAAAAAGAAGAAAATTGAAGAGTTGAAAGAGCGAGCGAAGCAAGTTTGCACTGCCGCTGGAACCATAGCGTACAACCAAAACTGCCTGGAAAATGCCTCAATCTGCAGCTTCGACAGTTTCGTGAGACTTCCCAATTCAGGACTACTAGGACTTCCTCAAGCAGGAAACGCGATGCAGACTAACATTGACTTAGCTAATGGAAAGAAAGATTCAAACGATCAGTTGGCTATTGACCGAGATTTGGTGTTGGAGCAAATGAAAATCACCGAATTCCTCAACTCCTGGAAAAAGGAACCGCACAAGGCTAGACTCCAGACATTTCCGGATAGGTACACCGAGTCGGACTTTAAATAAAGGAAGTATATTATTTAATTGTTCCAGACCGACGGAAAAATCAGTTTTTTACTCTCACTTTGCCATCAAAAAATTGTTTGCGCTTCTTACTCTAAATTGCATGTGATTTTTTCCGAAAAATAATAAATGACTATATCATCTAGTCACATTTCCTGACTAAAACATACAAAAATATGATACTTCATACTAATGATTGCAAAAAATACCATCGAAACCGTTTCGAAACAAAAATTAAAATTTAGTTTTGTTTCGTATTGTCTCGAA